>JAHLJT010009355.1:116208343-116360687 GCA_031308135.1 Acheta domesticus
TTTTCCTTTACTACTTATATTACTCCCTATATACCTATGTATACGGGAAAGAAAACAACTTTGCTATAACAAGTTATTACATGGACTGCTGGTAAATTATTGTATTAGGAATCTCGATTTTAGAGGACCCCTTATTATAACAAATTTAAAAATCGAACCTCGAAACATCGTACGTACGTCATCGACATCTTGACGTACATCAATGAACGATTGCGATCGTGACCGCGCTTTCATCGGACGTGTAGGCAGCCGTGAAGCGTCAGTGTGCGAATTGGCGGTAGCAGAGCGCGCTAGTCAAGGGTGGGCGCTTCAAGGGTGATGTTTTTATCTTGGATTTCGTACTAAGATAGTAATGGGTGCATGAAACTTTCTGTCGGATGGAACTACCTATATCGGATAGTTCCTACCCTAGACTATCGAAGTGAAAATTTTCCAAATAACTATGAAGGTATATGTAGTCCAAACTTAGCCACACGTTTGATGTGGAATCGAAATGGCAGTATTTGACATACCTGCAAAATTCGCCGCCATCGATTTTAGTCTGTGTTGCTTACGTTGAGAATGCCCCGAGACCTTCATCTACTTTGAACAGAACCCTTCATAATTATGAGCAGCAGGAAAAAATACACTCCTATCCCCCTAAATAGAAGCTTTAATATCCTCTAAAGCGCCATCAATAAATAAATTAGCACGGAACATTGTTCGAACAGGATGAGGTGATTGTCAACTTACGTTCATATCCAGACTGATACTGCGTAATACATGTATTCTTGAAACTATCTTCAAACTATTCAATGATTCGGATTCCTATTTTCACCCAAAGAACACAAAGATGTATTAACAAACAAAATCATTCAACACAACAGCTAGAAATAAAAATTAGGGAAATATTCTATCAAAATGTCCCACTGCAGAGTAGAATCATTTATTTTTATTTGTATACTATCTGAAATCATTTTAGGATACCTCTTACTATCATTGTTGGCATAGGCATCAAGAAGGATTCATTTTTGGCGCCGTGGCGAGAGATTGGTTTTTAATAAGAATCTTTGGCCTTTATTACTAGCTCAGAATTTACATTTTAAACGTACCGCGTCGGACTTATAAAAAATTCCCTCCAAAATCGCGGGCTGGTAGCGAAAAGAGCGGGATATAAAATTCTTTGTTTCTATCGAAATACCATTCGTCCTGCGATTTCCTCGTAATAGTTTCATCTGTCTTCGACAGGGGCCAGCACTTGCTGGGTTTCAGCTCCCAGGCACTTTGGTGCAGAGAAAATTATTAAAGACACACTCGAGCTCCGTTTTAACCAATGACAGCATTGATACACAAATTCAAACGGCGAAACAGGTTTTTCAAAGTAGTTGCTCCGCACAGTGAACGAGCTTCATTGGGACCCATTAACAAAGAACATATATATTCTGGTTTTATAAAAAATAATATGATACACTAATGACAGTACATGTTTCAGGTGAATGTCCTCTTGAAGATAGTTCTTGCTGTACAAATGTTTATAAATTTACATTAAATAACAATAATTGAGGGTGGAGTTACAATGTTGATGAAGCTTGAGCTTGAGACATTATAAATTGAACCTGAAATGTGACAATGAACTCACCTTAACCATTGATTCTGAAATTGATTGCTAATTTTAATAACTAACTACATGTCGTGTAGAAAAGAAAAGTTTCATGACCACTCTCGATGGTGTGAGAAACCAAACTGAATAGAAGAATGGGGAAGGGGGCATGTGGTAGATATTTGATTTTAAATCTTTGAAGTGAAATGAGAAACAAAAATATACCAAAGCTGGAGTTTTTTGTACCTCGTTCCAAATTATTTATGCTTCTCCTTTAATTTAATTGTCAGAAATTCTAGAAATTTGACCACTTTCAACTTTTGTGTTCATGGGGCTATTTATTTGCACACGTAAGCTCTCTGAAATCATTCTAGGATACCTCTTTCTTTCGTGGTCAATAACACATACATTTTCAAAATCAAATTTGTGATCAAGTTCAATGCTATGTTTGGTCAATGAATTTTGTTAGTTTGGAAGTTCTTTAATATTGTTTTTATGCTCGATAATTCTTTTTTCTAAATTTCTCTTTGTTTGACGTATATATGTAAGTTGGCAATCCTTACAAGAAATTTGATATACAATATTTTCCTGATCCAAATTGTACAATTTGTCTCTAACATTTTCAACCCTCTGATTCTTTTTTGTACACTTGTATCCATCTCAAATTTAAATTGATTGTCTCTGAAATCAGGACCTATTTTGTTTGTGAGAGGAGTAATATAGGGCAGCACAATACAAGGACCTTCTGAAGTTTCTTAATTTAGACATTCTTTTGTTCATATACTTTTGGGAAATGTGGCAGGATAATTATTTTGCAATATTATTTTTAGAACTTTGTCCAGATTTTTTGCATCAAATATAGAATCTGCTAATTTAGTAGCTCTGTCTACTAGACAATAAATAACCGCAATTGTGAGTTTGGTTTCTCACACCATTGAGGGTGGTCTTGGAGCTTTTCCCTTTTGTACAAGATGTAGTTAGTTGTAAAACATTAACAATGAATTGAAGTATCAATGGTTAAGGTGAGTTGATCTGTACCTGATACACAATTCTTAAATGTACAACAAATTGTATTATTACCTCAATTGTAACTAAACACACAGAAGTACTTCTGTACTTAGTCAGACTCCTGAAGAAGACAAAAAGTGCTCCTCGAAACGTCGAGATCAATAAAATTCTAAATTTAGAATAGATGGCCTTTTATTAACCTTTTGATCATCAGAATATGTCTTAAAAAAATGGACAAAGTAATATAAATAAAATGAATACATGAATGAGATTGTTCAACACTCGTGGATTTCCTATTTTCTTTGTGGTACGTTGACACATACGTGTTGCCCTACCTTTTCCTCCCCATTAGGATGTTTGGACTCGTATGCAATTACTCGGAGTCACATTCATCTTTTGTTTTAGCTATTGCCTTTCTGATAAATTTCATTATTGATAGACACTAGTATTGATTTTTCTGAGCACTCTTCACAGCTTTAAGCAGAGGAGGGAATACGTCAAAATGATTGTAAAATTATTCTATCATAGATTCGGGGGAAAGGATAGTAGCAATTCTAATTCTTTTAGGAATGAAGATACAAATTATCGGTTCATTTTCGGCACGACACAAACCCCGCAGTATATGTTTTTAACAAAATTGTAGCGCATTTTAATTTTCTGATAATTTTAATTTTCTTAATTTACAGTTTCATTTTTTTTAAATCAAATAGCTGACGTCAGTTGAAGCTCGCTTGCAATGTTATTGGCAGGCCATCGAACAGGTGTCTCAATATTTTTTGCAGATTTTATAGATATTTGTTTTTCATTGGTTCATGAATTACGTAATTCCCCTGGAACATATTTCAGAATCAGAAATAATTGAATTAGTACTACGCAGTGTTGTTTCTAAATTAAAATCACTGATTGGTGAAAGGAAGTATGTCCATAAATCTGTTATGAAGAAGACTAAGAACCATTCACTACAATTACAGCTTGCAGTGTTGCATCGTATTCGTCCTTGGGCTGTTCTGTGATCAATACGAAAAGGATTGCCGCGAAAGTTGATACCTATACATAACAATAGTTGAATTCAGAACTAAAACACCAAGAGAAAACTAACAAGACAGGATGTGAAATTTTCTCTAGATATTAGGACCGCGAAAAATTCCGTGACTGTGTAAAGTGCAAGAAAACAATAATTTGCACATCCCATTCACTGTTTGTAACTTATTATGTGAAAGAAATGTGAAACAATAATGGTTTTAGGGCTTAGTAAGAGATGGCTGTTAAGGATCATATGTTAGTTCATGGTGTGAGAAGGCATTTGCACAAAAAACCTTTCTCTGGAATTAGTTTTTTGCCCGGCAACAAGTTACGTTCGAAGAGGCTAGCTCTCCTCGGTTAACACAGTACGTGGTAACTAGTAAAGAACCGAAAAAAAAAAACGCATCTGCTAGGTAGCACAGTGGTAAGGTGTCTGCCAGGTGTGCGAGGGTGGCGTGGTTCGAATCTCAGGCTGTGGGGGCGGAATTTTTTCCGAATGTATATGTGCGTAACTGTTAGTTGACTTCATATAGAAAAATTTCCCGATTTGCCTTCGTGCCCTGGTGGCGCATGGCTAGCACTGAGACCTAACAAAGCGGAGGATTCGGGTTCAAGGCTGGCCCGTGCTCCGGGACCTCCGCCCAGCCCTACCCCGTCTGCTCTGCTTTGGGAGGTCCCAGTGTGAAGCCATGTGAGGGCATTTTGCAAAAATTTGCAATAACAATGGCCAATAATTTCTTCAAAACGCCCCCCGATGGGGCCTCATGCTTTTGCTTTTCGAAGAAGATTCAGACGCGCGACGACTCCCGGCGGAGGAGTCCTTTCCCTCCGGATTCTCGCTGGAAGGGTCTCGTAACGAAACTTATAAGATTTAAATACTTATACGTTACGAAACTCGTCCGGGAACCTCGTAATGAAACTTGTAATATTATATTACTTTAAATTTCATTACGAGGCTCCGACGAAAATCCGAAGGGAAAGGCGGGATTCGAACCCGCGACCTCCTCCTCCCCAATCGGCAATGCATGCACGGCCCCATCGTGACACGCGCCAAACCGCCGACAAATTATTCTACTTTAGGTACTCGTCGGCCCTATCGTATACACACTGTTAATATGGATGGATGTTTGTAAGGATACAATCCGCCAACTCCAAACTTAAAACAGATTGCCAGTGGGGTAAGCAACATCTTATAATAGTACGCATGGTATGGTGGTATGGCTTTGTGTGCACACTTGAGAGAAAGGGAAGGACGCGAGAGCTTGGGCGTGCGCAAATTATTTAGTGATATAAGACAGATATGAAACAAGTTTTTAATTTCAAATTTTAACATGTTTACGATGCAGGATGAGTTGAAGACTGCGGGGAAAAATCTTGTGATACACTTTTTCACAGTCTTCGCAAGCTCTCACAAACTTTAACATCCGTAATCAAGTTTGAGCAGTCTATATCGGGTTCGCAGCCGCAAAGGGAGTGTCTGTAACGTCTTTTACGGGCAGCAGAAGGGCACTACTAACACCAAAAAATGGCCCACCAAGGGAACTAAGTGACCAACTTCATGCATTACAACTTCACATGCTGAACTTGTAATACATTTAATAGTGCGCCCTGCACTCTTTGCGCACAAGCTTTACTACTGTTACGGATCACAACGGAACCTGTTGTATCATAATTGTATATACGCATGTAAAGCTTTTGTAGGTGCAAATGGAAATATTCTGTTTGGAGTACATACGCAATCAAACCATTTTTGAGTCAGCTCGGACGTTTTTTCTTAGTGTCTTCACAAAGTCTTGACATACTGTCAACAAAGATTTCCAACGACTTTGATTTTAGAAAAATGATTCGGCTTTTAGAATAGCTGTGGTTTAGAAAATATATAAAGAAAAACGTGAGAAAAATAAGGTTGATGCAGCCATGTAAATTGCTACAGGAGAAAAAGTACTTTGTGAAAAAAATATAAATGAAAATAGTAAATACCAAACGTAGCAACTTATTCATTACCTAACAGCCACACAAGTTTCCTCTAAACATACAATAATTTGAGTAGTACTTAATAATTTAAAATTACAAAATATCTTTACCTTGACTTTTCCAACTGGAATTCAATGAATATTCCAATATCATCTGACTGCCTTTGGATTTAAGTTATATTTCTTTGTCCAGTGTTTTTAAGACAGTCTTACATATTTTGATGATCAAAAGGTTAATAGGAATCTAAATTTGGAATTTCATTTATGTCGACGTTTCGAGGAGCACTTTTCCTCTTCTTCAGGGGTCCGACTAAGTACAGAAATACTTATATATGTTTAGTTACAATTGAGGTTGTAATACAATTAGTTGTAAATTTAATAATTGTGTACACCACGTACAAATGAAGGTTAAATATCTAATGGCGAAAATAGACTTTAGAAACTTTAATTTTTAGTGCAATCGCCAGCCAGCAATATGTGGCAAATTAATTAATAATAAATGTGATTTCCTGCCCGAAACAAGGGAAAAGGAGAGAAGGAAAGGAAACCTGACTCACGTGCCCTTAGGACATTTACGAGGTAACATGAAACTCTCTAAGCATATCGTCTTTCGTCACTTTAGATCATACAGAGTTTTTGTAACTCTTCCACAGGAAGCGGGTCAAAGGAGTGCTAAGTCACTAATTGGGTATCCTAGAGCCGGAAACACAAACTCCCAAACAATAAATAACATTTATTAGCATCAGAAGAAAATGTAAATAACAAATACAGAATTTGATCAATGTGGCAGTTGAGTTACCCTAAAGATACAAACAATATTTATACGATGGCTGAAAAATCAATAAAGACACATCGAAATACAACAAATTACAACACATTATCAACTACGTTGCTCTCGTCAAACAACTCGAGAAGCAACAATGCAGAATTTCCCTTGCATCAATTTTCCACTTTAGGAAAGTGCGAACAGGCGCAAAAACAAATACAAAATTGACAAGGCGCTACAACACGGTCGCCTTCATTAAGCAATGATACATAATGAAACGCTATACTGAACTTGAGTGTGGTTCTCTCTCTTTCGTAATAACATAACTTCAAATTCTTGCAATGAACATGTGTTGCTTACACAAATGCATAGGTCTCTTTTCTATACGTATTCCGGGATCCAGGACACGGTCATAAACAAGTCGCCGGCCCATCACTTCCAACCCGGTGGTAGCTGCAGCTCTGACAGCAATGACTCGACAAATGCCAATGCAGAGCTCTCTCCCGGAGACGACATGGACAGGTTCGTTTCGTTTGGACCACTGGCGTTCAATCCAGTACGAGCCCGCTAATTCTTCCTCGAAACATCTGTAAAAAGTTCCAACAACACATTAGTAAGAAAACATTTTACAGTACATCTACTCTTAGCCAGAGCCGACACACATTTAACCTAGGCTCGGCAGTAAAGCGATGCGAGGAACAGCCTACGCAACACTCACATCAAATGCGCACTGAGGCGCTTTCGTAAACAAAGCTGCAAGAGACGTCATAAAAATCAATACATTACGTTCTAGTGTGTGGCAACAGACCTGCTGCTACCTGGCAGAGATTGGTAGTACTAACACATGTAATATAAGACTCCTAAATAATTTCCAATTTACATGATATTAAGTTTATACAGAGCTTTCTGCCTTACATCCTTACCAAAGAACCAATAGTAAATAATCACTGAACACTTTCAAATTGACAGAACATAGCAAAAGTGCTGAAAATAAGCACAATTAAAAGATTACGCATGCAAATTAAATATTTTAAAATATCATTGAAAAGGCTCAGTGATTAATAATAAATAATTACAAATTGTCAGTACAAAGAACTAGAGTGTGGCCACACTTTCAATACCATTTTGGGACCCATTAACAAAGAACATATATATTCTGGTTTTATAAAAAATAATATGATACACTAATGACAGTACATGTTTCAGGTGAATGTCCTCTTGAAGATAGTTCTTGCTGTACAAATGTTTATAAATTTACATTAAATAACAACAATTGAGGGTGTAGTTACAATGTTGATGAAGCATGAGCTTGAGACATTATAAATTGAACCTAAAATGTGACAATGAACTCACCTTAACCATTGATTCTGAAATTGATTGCTAATTTTAATAACTAACTACATGTCGTGTAGAAAAGAAAAGTTTCATAACCACTCTCGATGGTGTGAGAAACCAAACTGAATAGAACAATGGGGAAGGGGACATGTGGTAGATATTTGATTTTAAATCTTTGAAGTGAAATGAGAAACAAAAATATACCAAAGCTGGAGTTTTTTGTACCTCGTTCCAAATTATTTATGCTTTTCCTTTAATTTAATTGTCAGAAATTCTAGAAATTTGACCACTTCCAACTTTTGTGTTCATGGGGCTATTTATTTGCACACGTAAGCTCTCTGAAATCATTCTAGGATACCTCTTTCTTTCATGGTCAATAACACATACATTTTCAAAATCAAATTTGTGATCAAGTTCAATGCTATGTTTGGTCAATGAATTTTGTTAGTTTGGAAGTTCTTTAGTATTGTTTTTATGCTCGATAATTCTTTTTTCTAAATTTCTCTTTGTTTGACGTATATATGTAAGTTGGCAATCCTTACAAGAAATTTGATATACAATATTTTCCTGATCCAAATTGTACAATTTGTCTCTAACATTTTCAACCCTCTGATTCTTTTTTGTACACTTGTATCCATCTCAAATTTAAATTGATTGTCTCTGAAATCAGGACCTATTTTGTTTGTGAGAGGAGTAATATAGGGCAGCACAATACAAGGACCTTCTGAAGTTTCTTAATTTAGACATTCTTTTGTTCATATACTTTTAGGAAATGTGGCAGGATAATTATTTTGCAATAGTATTTTTAGAACTTTGTCCAGATTTTTTGCATGAAATATAGAATCTGCTAATTTAGTAGCTCTGTCTACTAGACAATAAATAACCGCAATTGTGAGTTTGGTTTCTCACACCATTGAGGGTGGTCTTGGAGCTTTTCCCTTTTGTACAAGATGTAGTTAGTTGTAAAACATTAACAATGAATTGAAGTATCAATGGTTAAGGTGAGTTGATCTGTACCTGATACACAATTCTTAAATGTACAACAAATTGTATTATTACCTCAATTGTAACTAAACACACGAAGTATTTCTGTACTTAGTCAGACTCCTGAAGAAGACAAAAAGTGCTCCTCGAAACGTCGAGATCAATAAAATTCTAAATTTAGAATAGATGGCCTTTTATTAACCTTTTGATCATCAGAATATGTCTTAAAAATGGACAAAGTAATATAAATAAAATGAATACATGAATGAGATTGTTCAACACTCCTGTATTTCCTATTTTCTTTTGTGGTACGTTGACACATACGTGTTGCCCTACCTTTTCCTCCCCATTAGGATATTTGGACTCGTATGCAATTACTCGGAGTCACATTCATCTTTTGTTTTAGCTATTGCCTTTCTGATAAATTTCATTATTGATAGACACTAGTATTGATTTTTCTGAGCACTCTTCACAGCTTTAAGCAGAGGAGGGAATACGTCAAAATGATTGTAAAATTATTCTATCATAGATTCGGGGGAAAGGATAGTAGCAATTCTAATTCTTTTAGGAATGAAGATACAAATTATCGGTTCATTTTCGGCGCGACACAAACACCGCAGTATATGTTTTTAACAAAATTGTAGCGCATTTTAATTTTCTGATAATTTTAATTTTCTTAATTTACAGTTTCATTTTTTTTAAAAATCAAATAGCTGACGTCAGTTGAAGCTCGCTTGCAATGTTATTGGCAGGCCATCGAACAGGTGTCTCAATATTTTTTGCAGATTTTATAGATATTTGTTTTTCATTGGTTCATGAATTACGTAATTCCCCTGGAACATATTTCAGAATCAGAAATAATTGAATTAGTACTACGCAGTGTTGTTTCTAAATTAAAATCACTGATTGGTAAAAGGAAGTATGTCCATAAATCTGTTATGAAGAAGACTAAGAACCATTCACTACAATTACAGCTTGCAGTGTTGCATCGTATTCGTCCTTGGGCTGTTCTGTGATCAATACGAAAAGGATTGCCGCGAAAGTTGATACCTATACATAACAATAGTTGAATTCAGAACTAAAACACCAAGAGAAAACTAACAAGACAGGATGTGAAATTTTCTCTAGATATTAGGACCGCGAAAAATTCCGTGACTGTGTAAAGTGCAAGAAAACAATAATTTGCACATCCCATTCACTGTTTGTAACTTATTATGTGAAAGAAATGTGAAACAATAATGGTTTTAGGGCTTAGTAAGAGATGGCTGTTAAGGATCATATGTTAGTTCATGGTGTGAGAAGGCATTTGCACAAAAAACCTTTCTCTGGAATTAGTTTTTTGCCCGGCAACAAGTTACGTTCGAAGAGGCTAGCTCTCCTCGGTTAACACAGTACGTGGTAACTAGTAAATAACCGAAAAAAAAACGCATCTGCTAGGTAGCACAGTGGTAAGGTGTCTGCCAGGTGTGCGAGGGTGGCGTGGTTCGAATCTCAGGCTGTGGGGGCGGAATTTTTTCCGAATGTATATGTGCGTAACTGTTAGTTGACTTCATATAGAAAAATTTCCCGATTTGCCTTCGTGCCCTGGTGGCGCATGGCTAGCACTGAGACCTAACAAAGCGGAGGATTCGGGTTCGAGGCTGGCCCGTGCTCCGGGACCTCCGCCCAGCCCTACCCCGTCTGCTCTGCTTTGGGAGGTCCCAGTGTGAAGCCATGTGAGGGCATTTTGCAAAAATTTGCAATAATAATGGTCAATAATTTCTTCAAAACGCCCCCCGATGGGGCCTCATGCTTTTGCTTTTCGAAGAAGATTCAGACGCGCGACGACTCCCGGCGGAGGAGTCCTTTCCCTCCGGATTCTCGCTGGAAGGGTCTCGTAACGAAACTTATAAGATTTAAATACTTATACGTTACGAAACTCGTCCGGGAACCTCGTAATGAAACTTGTAATATTATATTACTTTAAATTTCATTACGAGGCTCCGACGAAAATCCGAAGGGAAAGGCGGGATTCGAACCCGCGACCTCCTCCTCCCCAATCGGCAATGCATGCACGGCCCCATCGTGACACGCGCCAAACCGCCGACAAATTATTCTACTTTAGGTACTCGTCGGCCCTATCGTATACACACTGTTAATAAGGATGAATGTTTGTAAGGATACAATCCGCCAACTCCAAACTTAAAACAGATTGCCAGTGGGGTAAGCAACATCTTATAATAGTACGCATGGTATGGCTTTGTGTGCACACTTGAGAGAAAAAGAAGGACGCGAGAGCTTGGGCGTGCGCAAATTATTTAGTGATATAAGACAGATATGAAACAAGTTTTTAATTTCAAATTTTAACATGTTTACGATGCAGGATGAGTTGAAGACTGCGGGGAAAAATCTTGTGATACACTTTTTCACAGTCTTCGCAAGCTCTCACAAACTTTAACATCCGTAATCAAGTTTGAGCAGTCTATATCGGGTTCGCAGCCGCAAAGGGAGTGTCTGTAACGTCTTTTACGGGCAGCAGAAGGGCACTACTAACACCAAAAAATGGCCCACCAAGGGAACTAAGTGACCAACTTCATGCATTACAACTTCACATGCTGAACTTGTAATACATTTAATAGTGCGCCCTGCACTCTTTGCGCACAAGCTTTACTACTGTTACGGATCACAACGGAACCTGTTGTATCATAATTGTATATACGCATGTAAAGCTTTTGTAGGTGCAAATGGAAATATTCTGTTTGGAGTACATACGCAATCAAACCATTTTTGAGTCAGCTCGGACGTTTTTTCTTAGTGTCTTCACAAAGTCTTGACATACTGTCAACAAAGATTTCCAACGACTTTGATTTTAGAAAAATGATTCGGCTTTTAGAATAGCTGTGGTTTAGAAAATATATAAAGAAAAACGTGAGAAAAATAAGGTTGATGCAGCCATGTAAATTGCTACAGGAGAAAAAGTACTTTGTGAAAAAAATATAAATGAAAATAGTAAATACCAAACGTAGCAACTTATTCATTACCTAACAGCCACACAAGTTTCCTCTAAACATACAATAATTTGAGTAGTACTTAATAATTTAAAATTACAAAATATCTTTACCTTGACTTTTCCAACTGGAATTCAATGAATATTCCAATATCATCTGACTGCCTTTGGATTTAAGTTATATTTCTTTGTCCAGTGTTTTTAAGACAGTCTTACATATTTTGATGATCAAAAGGTTAATAGGAATCTAAATTTGGAATTTCATTTATGTCGACGTTTCGAGGAGCACTTTTCCTCTTCTTCAGGGGTCTGACTAAGTACAGAAATACTTATATATGTTTAGTTACAATTGAGGTTGTAATACAATTAGTTGTAAATTTAATAATTGTGTACACCACGTACAAATGAAGGTTAAATATCTAATGGCGAAAATAGACTTTAGAAACTTTAATTTTTAGTGCAATCGCCAGCCAGCAATATGTGGCAAATTAATTAATAATAAATGTGATTTCCTGCCCGAAACAAGGGAAAAGGAGAGAAGGAAAGGAAACCTGACTCACGTGCCCTTAGGACATTTACGAGGTAACATGAAACTCTCTAAGCATATCGTCTTTCGTCACTTTAGATCATACAGAGTTTTTGTAACTCTTCCACAGGAAGCGGGTCAAAGGAGTGCTAAGTCACTAATTGGGTATCCTAGAGCCGGAAACACAAACTCCCAAACAATAAATAACATTTATTAGCATCAGAAGAAAATGTAAATAACAAATACAGAATTTGATCAATGTGGCAGTTGAGTTACCCTAAAGATACAAACAATATTTATACGATGGCTGAAAAATCAATAAAGACACATCGAAATACAACAAATTACAACACATTATCAACTACGTTGCTCTCGTCAAACAACTCGAGAAGCAACAATGCAGAATTTCCCTTGCATCAATTTTCCACTTTAGGAAAGTGCGAACAGGCGCAAAAACAAATACAAAATTGACAAGGCGCTACAACACGGTCGCCTTCATTAAGCAATGATACATAATGAAACGCTATACTGAACTTGAGTGTGGTTCTCTCTCTTTCGTAATAACATAACTTCAAATTCTTGCAATGAACATGTGTTGCTTACACAAATGCATAGGTCTCTTTTCTATACGTATTCCGGGATCCAGGACACGGTCATAAACAAGTCGCCGGCCCATCACTTCCAACCCGGTGGTAGCTGCAGCTCTGACAGCAATGACTCGACAAATGCCAATGCAGAGCTCTCTCCCGGAGACGACATGGACAGGTTCGTTTCGTTTGGACCACTGGCGTTCAATCCAGTACGAGCCCGCTAATTCTTCCTCGAAACATCTGTAAAAAGTTCCAACAACACATTAGTAAGAAAACATTTTACAGTACATCTACTCTTAGCCAGAGCCGACACACATTTAACCTAGGCTCGGCAGTAAAGCGATGCGAGGAACAGCCTACGCAACACTCACATCAAATGCGCACTGAGGCGCTTTCGTAAACAAAGCTGCAAGAGACGTCATAAAAATCAATACATTACGTTCTAGTGTGTGGCAACAGACCTGCTGCTACCTGGCAGAGATTGGTAGTACTAACACATGTAATATAAGACTCCTAAATAATTTCCAATTTACATGATATTAAGTTTATACAGAGCTTTCTGCCTTACATCCTTACCAAAGAACCAATAGTAAATAATCACTGAACACTTTCAAATTGACAGAACATAGCAAAAGTGCTGAAAATAAGCACAATTAAAAGATTACGCATGCAAATTAAATATTTTAAAATATCATTGAAAAGGCTCAGTGATTAATAATAAATAATTACAAATTGTCAGTACAAAGAACTAGAGTGTGGCCACACTTTCAATACCATTTTGGGACCCATTAACAAAGAACATATATATTCTGGTTTTATAAAAAATAATATGATACACTAATGACAGTACATGTTTCAGGTGAATGTCCTCTTGAAGATAGTTCTTGCTGTACAAATGTTTATAAATTTACATTAAATAACAACAATTGAGGGTGTAGTTACAATGTTGATGAAGCATGAGCTTGAGACATTATAAATTGAACCTAAAATGTGACAATGAACTCACCTTAACCATTGATTCTGAAATTGATTGCTAATTTTAATAACTAACTACATGTCGTGTAGAAAAGAAAAGTTTCATAACCACTCTCGATGGTGTGAGAAACCAAACTGAATAGAACAATGGGGAAGGGGACATGTGGTAGATATTTGATTTTAAATCTTTGAAGTGAAATGAGAAACAAAAATATACCAAAGCTGGAGTTTTTTGTACCTCGTTCCAAATTATTTATGCTTTTCCTTTAATTTAATTGTCAGAAATTCTAGAAATTTGACCACTTCCAACTTTTGTGTTCATGGGGCTATTTATTTGCACACGTAAGCTCTCTGAAATCATTCTAGGATACCTCTTTCTTTCATGGTCAATAACACATACATTTTCAAAATCAAATTTGTGATCAAGTTCAATGCTATGTTTGGTCAATGAATTTTGTTAGTTTGGAAGTTCTTTAGTATTGTTTTTATGCTCGATAATTCTTTTTTCTAAATTTCTCTTTGTTTGACGTATATATGTAAGTTGGCAATCCTTACAAGAAATTTGATATACAATATTTTCCTGATCCAAATTGTACAATTTGTCTCTAACATTTTCAACCCTCTGATTCTTTTTTGTACACTTGTATCCATCTCAAATTTAAATTGATTGTCTCTGAAATCAGGACCTATTTTGTTTGTGAGAGGAGTAATATAGGGCAGCACAATACAAGGACCTTCTGAAGTTTCTTAATTTAGACATTCTTTTGTTCATATACTTTTGGGAAATGTGGCAGGATAATTATTTTGCAATAGTATTTTTAGAACTTTGTCCAGATTTTTTGCATGAAATATAGAATCTGCTAATTTAGTAGCTCTGTCTACTAGACAATAAATAACCGCAATTGTGAGTTTGGTTTCTCACACCATTGAGGGTGGTCTTGGAGCTTTTCCCTTTTGTACAAGATGTAGTTAGTTGTAAAACATTAACAATGAATTGAAGTATCAATGGTTAAGGTGAGTTGATCTGTACCTGATACACAATTCTTAAATGTACAACAAATTGTATTATTACCTCAATTGTAACTAAACACACGAAGTATTTCTGTACTTAGTCAGACTCCTGAAGAAGACAAAAAGTGCTCCTCGAAACGTCGAGATCAATAAAATTCTAAATTTAGAATAGATGGCCTTTTATTAACCTTTTGATCATCAGAATATGTCTTAAAAAATGGACAAAGTAATATAAATAAAATGAATACATGAATGAGATTGTTCAACACTCCTGTATTTCCTATTTTCTTTTGTGGTACGTTGACACATACGTGTTGCCCTACCTTTTCCTCCCCATTAGGATATTTGGACTCGTATGCAATTACTCGGAGTCACATTCATCTTTTGTTTTAGCTATTGCCTTTCTGATAAATTTCATTATTGATAGACACTAGTATTGATTTTTCTGAGCACTCTTCACAGCTTTAAGCAGAGGAGGGAATACGTCAAAATGATTGTAAAATTATTCTATCATAGATTCGGGGGAAAGGATAGTAGCAATTCTAATTCTTTTAGGAATGAAGATACAAATTATCGGTTCATTTTCGGCGCGACACAAACACCGCAGTATATGTTTTTAACAAAATTGTAGCGCATTTTAATTTTCTGATAATTTTAATTTTCTTAATTTACAGTTTCATTTTTTTTTAAATCAAATAGCTGACGTCAGTTGAAGCTCGCTTGCAATGTTATTGGCAGGCCATCGAACAGGTGTCTCAATATTTTTTGCAGATTTTATAGATATTTGTTTTTCATTGGTTCATGAATTACGTAATTCCCCTGGAACATATTTCAGAATCAGAAATAATTGAATTAGTACTACGCAGTGTTGTTTCTAAATTAAAATCACTGATTGGTAAAAGGAAGTATGTCCATAAATCTGTTATGAAGAAGACTAAGAACCATTCACTACAATTACAGCTTGCAGTGTTGCATCGTATTCGTCCTTGGGCTGTTCTGTGATCAATACGAAAAGGATTGCCGCGAAAGTTGATACCTATACATAACAATAGTTGAATTCAGAACTAAAACACCAAGAGAAAACTAACAAGACAGGATGTGAAATTTTCTCTAGATATTAGGACCGCGAAAAATTCCGTGACTGTGTAAAGTGCAAGAAAACAATAATTTGCACATCCCATTCACTGTTTGTAACTTATTATGTGAAAGAAATGTGAAACAATAATGGTTTTAGGGCTTAGTAAGAGATGGCTGTTAAGGATCATATGTTAGTTCATGGTGTGAGAAGGCATTTGCACAAAAAACCTTTCTCTGGAATTAGTTTTTTGCCCGGCAACAAGTTACGTTCGAAGAGGCTAGCTCTCCTCGGTTAACACAGTACGTGGTAACTAGTAAAGAACCGAAAAAAAGAACGCATCTGCTAGGTAGCACAGTGGTAAGGTGTCTGCCAGGTGTGCGAGGGTGGCGTGGTTCGAATCTCAGGCTGTGGGGGCGGAATTTTTTCCGAATGTATATGTGCGTAACTGTTAGTTGACTTCATATAGAAAAATTTCCCGATTTGCCTTCGTGCCCTGGTGGCGCATGGCTAGCACTGAGACCTAACAAAGCGGAGGATTCGGGTTCGAGGCTGGCCCGTGCTCCGGGACCTCCGCCCAGCCCTACCCCGTCTGCTCTGCTTTGGGAGGTCCCAGTGTGAAGCCATGTGAGGGCATTTTGCAAAAATTTGCAATAATAATGGCCAATAATTTCTTCAAAACGCCCCCCGATGGGGCCTCATGCTTTTGCTTTTCGAAGAAGATTCAGACGCGCGACGACTCCCGGCGGAGGAGTCCTTTCCCTCCGGATTCTCGCTGGAAGGGTCTCGTAACGAACCTTATAAGATTTAAATACTTATACGTTACGAAACTCGTCCGGGAACCTCGTAATGAAACTTGTAATATTATATTACTTTAAATTTCATTACGAGGCTCCGACGAAAATCCGAAGGGAAAGGCGGGATTCGAACCCGCGACCTCCTCCTCCCCAATCGGCAATGCATGCACGGCCCCATCGTGACACGCGCCAAACCGCCGACAAATTATTCTACTTTAGGTACTCGTCGGCCCTATCGTATACACACTGTTAATAAGGATGAATGTTTGTAAGGATACAATCCGCCAACTCCAAACTTAAAACAGATTGCCAGTGGGGTAAGCAACATCTTATAATAGTACGCATGGTATGGCTTTGTGTGCACACTTGAGAGAAAAAGAAGGACGCGAGAGCTTGGGCGTGCGCAAATTATTTAGTGATATAAGACAGATATGAAACAAGTTTTTAATTTCAAATTTTAACATGTTTACGATGCAGGATGAGTTGAAGACTGCGGGGAAAAATCTTGTGATACACTTTTTCACAGTCTTCGCAAGCTCTCACAAAGTTTAACATCCGTAATCAAGTTTGAGCAGTCTATATCGGGTTCGCAGCCGCAAAGGGAGTGTCTGTAACGTCTTTTACGGGCAGCAGAAGGGCACTACTAACACCAAAAAATGGCCCACCAAGGGAACTAAGTGACCAACTTCATGCATTACAACTTCACATGCTGAACTTGTAATACATTTAATAGTGCGCCCTGCACTCTTTGCGCACAAGCTTTACTACTGTTACGGATCACAACGGAACCTGTTGTATCATAATTGTATATACGCATGTAAAGCTTTTGTAGGTGCAAATGGAAATATTCTGTTTGGAGTACATACGCAATCAAACCATTTTTGAGTCAGCTCGGACGTTTTTTCTTAGTGTCTTCACAAAGTCTTGACATACTGTCAACAAAGATTTCCAACGACTTTGATTTTAGAAAAATGATTCGGCTTTTAGAATAGCTGTGGTTTAGAAAATATATAAAGAAAAACGTGAGAAAAATAAGGTTGATGCAGCCATGTAAATTGCTACAGGAGAAAAAGTACTTTGTGAAAAAAATATAAATGAAAATAGTAAATACCAAACGTAGCAACTTATTCATTACCTAACAGCCACACAAGTTTCCTCTAAACATACAATAATTTGAGTAGTACTTAATAATTTAAAATTACAAAATATCTTTACCTTGACTTTTCCAACTGGAATTCAATGAATATTCCAATATCATCTGACTGCCTTTGGATTTAAGTTATATTTCTTTGTCCAGTGTTTTTAAGACAGTCTTACATATTTTGATGATCAAAAGGTTAATAGGAATCTAAATTTGGAATTTCATTTATGTCGACGTTTCGAGGAGCACTTTTCCTCTTCTTCAGGGGTCTGACTAAGTACAGAAATACTTATATATGTTTAGTTACAATTGAGGTTGTAATACAATTAGTTGTAAATTTAATAATTGTGTACACCACGTACAAATGAAGGTTAAATATCTAATGGCGAAAATAGACTTTAGAAACTTTAATTTTTAGTGCAATCGCCAGCCAGCAATATGTGGCAAATTAATTAATAATAAATGTGATTTCCTGCCCGAAACAAGGGAAAAGGAGAGAAGGAAAGGAAACCTGACTCACGTGCCCTTAGGACGTTTACGAGGTAACATGAAACTCTCTAAGCATATCGTCTTTCGTCACTTTAGATCATACAGAGTTTTTGTAACTCTTCCACAGGAAGCGGGTCAAAGGAGTGCTAAGTCACTAATTGGGTATCCTAGAGCCGGAAACACAAACTCCCAAACAATAAATAACATTTATTAGCATCAGAAGAAAATGTAAATAACAAATACAGAATTTGATCAATGTGGCAGTTGAGTTACCCTAAAGATACAAACAATATTTATACGATGGCTGAAAAATCAATAAAGACACATCGAAATACAACAAATTACAACACATTATCAACTACGTTGCTCTCGTCAAACAACTCGAGAAGCAACAATGCAGAATTTCCCTTGCATCAATTTTCCACTTAAGGAAAGTGCGAAGAGGCGCAAAAACAAATACAAAATTGACAAGGCGCTACAACACAGTCGCCTTCATTAAGCAATGATACATAATGAAACGCTATACTGCACTTGAGTGTGGTTCTCTCTCTTTCGTAATAACATAACTTCAAATTCTTGCAATGAACATGTGTTGCTTACACAAATGCATAGGTCTCTTTTCTATACGTATTCCGGGATCCAGGACACGGTCATAAACAAGTCGCCGGCCCATCACTTCCAACCCGGTGGTAGCTGCAGCTCTGACAGCAATGACTCGACAAATGCCAATGCAGAGCTCTCTCCCGGAGACGACATGGACAGGTTCGTTTCGTTTGGACCACTGGCGTTCAATCCAGTACGAGCCCGCTAATTCTTCCTCGAAACATCTGTAAAAAGTTCCAACAACACATTAGTAAGAAAACATTTTACAGTACATCTACTCTTAGCCAGAGCCGACACACATTTAACCTAGGCTCGGCAGTAAAGCGATGCGAGGAACAGCCTACGCAACACTCACATCAAATGCGCACTGAGGCGCTTTCGTAAACAAAGCTGCAAGAGACGTCATAAAAATCAATACATTACGTTCTAGTGTGTGGCAACAGACCTGCTGCTACCTGGCAGAGATTGGTAGTACTAACACATGTAATATAAGACTCCTAAATAATTTCCAATTTACATGATATTAAGTTTATACAGAGCTTTCTGCCTTACATCCTTACCAAAGAACCAATAGTAAATAATCACTGAACACTTTCAAATTGACAGAACATAGCAAAAGTGCTGAAAATAAGCACAATTAAAAGATTACGCATGCAAATTAAATATTTTAAAATATCATTGAAAAGGCTCAGTGATTAATAATAAATAATTACAAATTGTCAGTACAAAGAACTAGAGTGTGGCCACACTTTCAATACCATTTTGGGACCCATTAACAAAGAACATATATATTCTGGTTTTATAAAAAATAATATGATACACTAATGACAGTACATGTTTCAGGTGAATGTCCTCTTGAAGATAGTTCTTGCTGTACAAATGTTTATAAATTTACATTAAATAACAATAATTGAGGGTGGAGTTACAATGTTGATGAAGCTTGAGCTTGAGACATTATAAATTGAACCTGAAATGTGACAATGAACTCACCTTAACCATTGATTCTGAAATTGATTGCTAATTTTAATAACTAACTACATGTCGTGTAGAAAAGAAAAGTTTCATAACCACTCTCGATGGTGTGAGAAACCAAACTGAATAGAACAATGGGGAAGGGGACATGTGGTAGATATTTGATTTTAAATCTTTGAAGTGAAATGAGAAACAAAAATATACCAAAGCTGGAGTTTTTTGTACCTCGTTCCAAATTATTTATGCTTTTCCTTTAATTTAATTGTCAGAAATTCTAGAAATTTGACCACTTCCAACTTTTGTGTTCATGGGGCTATTTATTTGCACACGTAAGCTCTCTGAAATCATTCTAGGATACCTCTTTCTTTCATGGTCAATAACACATACATTTTCAAAATCAAATTTGTGATCAAGTTCAATGCTATGTTTGGTCAATGAATTTTGTTAGTTTGGAAGTTCTTTAGTATTGTTTTTATGCTCGATAATTCTTTTTTCTAAATTTCTCTTTGTTTGACGTATATATGTAAGTTGGCAATCCTTACAAGAAATTTGATATACAATATTTTCCTGATCCAAATTGTACAATTTGTCTCTAACATTTTCAACCCTCTGATTCTTTTTTGTACACTTGTATCCATCTCAAATTTAAATTGATTGTCTCTGAAATCAGGACCTATTTTGTTTGTGAGAGGAGTAATATAGGGCAGCACAATACAAGGACCTTCTGAAGTTTCTTAATTTAGACATTCTTTTGTTCATATACTTTTGGGAAATGTGGCAGGATAATTATTTTGCAATAGTATTTTTAGAACTTTGTCCAGATTTTTTGCATGAAATATAGAATCTGCTAATTTAGTAGCTCTGTCTACTAGACAATAAATAACCGCAATTGTGAGTTTGGTTTCTCACACCATTGAGGGTGGTCTTGGAGCTTTTCCCTTTTGTACAAGATGTAGTTAGTTGTAAAACATTAACAATGAATTGAAGTATCAATGGTTAAGGTGAGTTGATCTGTACCTGATACACAATTCTTAAATGTACAACAAATTGTATTATTACCTCAATTGTAACTAAACACACGAAGTATTTCTGTACTTAGTCAGACTCCTGAAGAAGACAAAAAGTGCTCCTCGAAACGTCGAGATCAATAAAATTCTAAATTTAGAATAGATGGCCTTTTATTAACCTTTTGATCATCAGAATATGTCTTAAAAAATGGACAAAGTAATATAAATAAAATGAATACATGAATGAGATTGTTCAACACTCCTGTATTTCCTATTTTCTTTTGTGGTACGTTGACACATACGTGTTGCCCTACCTTTTCCTCCCCATTAGGATATTTGGACTCGTATGCAATTACTCGGAGTCACATTCATCTTTTGTTTTAGCTATTGCCTTTCTGATAAATTTCATTATTGATAGACACTAGTATTGATTTTTCTGAGCACTCTTCACAGCTTTAAGCAGAGGAGGGAATACGTCAAAATGATTGTAAAATTATTCTATCATAGATTCGGGGGAAAGGATAGTAGCAATTCTAATTCTTTTAGGAATGAAGATACAAATTATCGGTTCATTTTCGGCGCGACACAAACACCGCAGTATATGTTTTTAACAAAATTGTAGCGCATTTTAATTTTCTGATAATTTTAATTTTCTTAATTTACAGTTTCATTTTTTTTTAAATCAAATAGCTGACGTCAGTTGAAGCTCGCTTGCAATGTTATTGGCAGGCCATCGAACAGGTGTCTCAATATTTTTTGCAGATTTTATAGATATTTGTTTTTCATTGGTTCATGAATTACGTAATTCCCCTGGAACATATTTCAGAATCAGAAATAATTGAATTAGTACTACGCAGTGTTGTTTCTAAATTAAAATCACTGATTGGTAAAAGGAAGTATGTCCATAAATCTGTTATGAAGAAGACTAAGAACCATTCACTACAATTACAGCTTGCAGTGTTGCATCGTATTCGTCCTTGGGCTGTTCTGTGATCAATACGAAAAGGATTGCCGCGAAAGTTGATACCTATACATAACAATAGTTGAATTCAGAACTAAAACACCAAGAGAAAACTAACAAGACAGGATGTGAAATTTTCTCTAGATATTAGGACCGCGAAAAATTCCGTGACTGTGTAAAGTGCAAGAAAACAATAATTTGCACATCCCATTCACTGTTTGTAACTTATTATGTGAAAGAAATGTGAAACAATAATGGTTTTAGGGCTTAGTAAGAGATGGCTGTTAAGGATCATATGTTAGTTCATGGTGTGAGAAGGCATTTGCACAAAAAACCTTTCTCTGGAATTAGTTTTTTGCCCGGCAACAAGTTACGTTCGAAGAGGCTAGCTCTCCTCGGTTAACACAGTACGTGGTAACTAGTAAAGAACCGAAAAAAAGAACGCATCTGCTAGGTAGCACAGTGGTAAGGTGTCTGCCAGGTGTGCGAGGGTGGCGTGGTTCGAATCTCAGGCTGTGGGGGCGGAATTTTTTCCGAATGTATATGTGCGTAACTGTTAGTTGACTTCATATAGAAAAATTTCCCGATTTGCCTTCGTGCCCTGGTGGCGCATGGCTAGCACTGAGACCTAACAAAGCGGAGGATTCGGGTTCGAGGCTGGCCCGTGCTCCGGGACCTCCGCCCAGCCCTACCCCGTCTGCTCTGCTTTGGGAGGTCCCAGTGTGAAGCCATGTGAGGGCATTTTTGCAAAAATTTGCAATAATAATGGCCAATAATTTCTTCAAAACGCCCCCCGATGGGGCCTCATGCTTTTGCTTTTCGAAGAAGATTCAGACGCGCGACGACTCCCGGCGGAGGAGTCCTTTCCCTCCGGATTCTCGCTGGAAGGGTCTCGTAACGAAACTTATAAGATTTAAATACTTATACGTTACGAAACTCGTCCGGGAACCTCGTAATGAAACTTGTAATATTATATTACTTTAAATTTCATTACGAGGCTCCGACGAAAATCCGAAGGGAAAGGCGGGATTCGAACCCGCGACCTCCTCCTCCCCAATCGGCAATGCATGCACGGCCCCATCGTGACACGCGCCAAACCGCCGACAAATTATTCTACTTTAGGTACTCGTCGGCCCTATCGTATACACACTGTTAATAAGGATGAATGTTTGTAAGGATACAATCCGCCAACTCCAAACTTAAAACAGATTGCCAGTGGGGTAAGCAACATCTTATAATAGTACGCATGGTATGGCTTTGTGTGCACACTTGAGAGAAAAAGAAGGACGCGAGAGCTTGGGCGTGCGCAAATTATTTAGTGATATAAGACAGATATGAAACAAGTTTTTAATTTCAAATTTTAACATGTTTACGATGCAGGATGAGTTGAAGACTGCGGGGAAAAATCTTGTGATACACTTTTTCACAGTCTTCGCAAGCTCTCACAAAGTTTAACATCCGTAATCAAGTTTGAGCAGTCTATATCGGGTTCGCAGCCGCAAAGGGAGTGTCTGTAACGTCTTTTACGGGCAGCAGAAGGGCACTACTAACACCAAAAAATGGCCCACCAAGGGAACTAAGTGACCAACTTCATGCATTACAACTTCACATGCTGAACTTGTAATACATTTAATAGTGCGCCCTGCACTCTTTGCGCACAAGCTTTACTACTGTTACGGATCACAACGGAACCTGTTGTATCATAATTGTATATACGCATGTAAAGCTTTTGTAGGTGCAAATGGAAATATTCTGTTTGGAGTACATACGCAATCAAACCATTTTTGAGTCAGCTCGGACGTTTTTTCTTAGTGTCTTCACAAAGTCTTGACATACTGTCAACAAAGATTTCCAACGACTTTGATTTTAGAAAAATGATTCGGCTTTTAGAATAGCTGTGGTTTAGAAAATATATAAAGAAAAACGTGAGAAAAATAAGGTTGATGCAGCCATGTAAATTGCTACAGGAGAAAAAGTACTTTGTGAAAAAAATATAAATGAAAATAGTAAATACCAAACGTAGCAACTTATTCATTACCTAACAGCCACACAAGTTTCCTCTAAACATACAATAATTTGAGTAGTACTTAATAATTTAAAATTACAAAATATCTTTACCTTGACTTTTCCAACTGGAATTCAATGAATATTCCAATATCATCTGACTGCCTTTGGATTTAAGTTATATTTCTTTGTCCAGTGTTTTTAAGACAGTCTTACATATTTTGATGATCAAAAGGTTAATAGGAATCTAAATTTGGAATTTCATTTATGTCGACGTTTCGAGGAGCACTTTTCCTCTTCTTCAGGGGTCTGACTAAGTACAGAAATACTTATATATGTTTAGTTACAATTGAGGTTGTAATACAATTAGTTGTAAATTTAATAATTGTGTACACCACGTACAAATGAAGGTTAAATATCTAATGGCGAAAATAGACTTTAGAAACTTTAATTTTTAGTGCAATCGCCAGCCAGCAATATGTGGCAAATTAATTAATAATAAATGTGATTTCCTGCCCGAAACAAGGGAAAAGGAGAGAAGGAAAGGAAACCTGACTCACGTGCCCTTAGGACGTTTACGAGGTAACATGAAACTCTCTAAGCATATCGTCTTTCGTCACTTTAGATCATACAGAGTTTTTGTAACTCTTCCACAGGAAGCGGGTCAAAGGAGTGCTAAGTCACTAATTGGGTATCCTAGAGCCGGAAACACAAACTCCCAAACAATAATAACATTTATTAGCATCAGAAGAAAATGTAAATAACAAATACAGAATTTGATCAATGTGGCAGTTGAGTTACCCTAAAGATACAAACAATATTTATACGATGGCTGAAAAATCAATAAAGACACATCGAAATACAACAAATTACAACACATTATCAACTACGTTGCTCTCGTCAAACAACTCGAGAAGCAACAATGCAGAATTTCCCTTGCATCAATTTTCCACTTAAGGAAAGTGCGAAGAGGCGCAAAAACAAATACAAAATTGACAAGGCGCTACAACACAGTCGCCTTCATTAAGCAATGATACATAATGAAACGCTATACTGCACTTGAGTGTGGTTCTCTCTCTTTCGTAATAACATAACTTCAAATTCTTGCAATGAACATGTGTTGCTTACACAAATGCATAGGTCTCTTTTCTATACGTATTCCGGGATCCAGGACACGGTCATAAACAAGTCGCCGGCCCATCACTTCCAACCCGGTGGTAGCTGCAGCTCTGACAGCAATGACTCGACAAATGCCAATGCAGAGCTCTCTCCCGGAGACGACATGGACAGGTTCGTTTCGTTTGGACCACTGGCGTTCAATCCAGTACGAGCCCGCTAATTCTTCCTCGAAACATCTGTAAAAAGTTCCAACAACACATTAGTAAGAAAACATTTTACAGTACATCTACTCTTAGCCAGAGCCGACACACATTTAACCTAGGCTCGGCAGTAAAGCGATGCGAGGAACAGCCTACGCAACACTCACATCAAATGCGCACTGAGGCGCTTTCGTAAACAAAGCTGCAAGAGACGTCATAAAAATCAATACATTACGTTCTAGTGTGTGGCAACAGACCTGCTGCTACCTGGCAGAGATTGGTAGTACTAACACATGTAATATAAGACTCCTAAATAATTTCCAATTTACATGATATTAAGTTTATACAGAGCTTTCTGCCTTACATCCTTACCAAAGAACCAATAGTAAATAATCACTGAACACTTTCAAATTGACAGAACATAGCAAAAGTGCTGAAAATAAGCACAATTAAAAGATTACGCATGCAAATTAAATATTTTAAAATATCATTGAAAAGGCTCAGTGATTAATAATAAATAATTACAAATTGTCAGTACAAAGAACTAGAGTGTGGCCACACTTTCAATACCATTTTGGGACCCATTAACAAAGAACATATATATTCTGGTTTTATAAAAAATAATATGATACACTAATGACAGTACATGTTTCAGGTGAATGTCCTCTTGAAGATAGTTCTTGCTGTACAAATGTTTATAAATTTACATTAAATAACAATAATTGAGGGTGGAGTTACAATGTTGATGAAGCTTGAGCTTGAGACATTATAAATTGAACCTGAAATGTGACAATGAACTCACCTTAACCATTGATTCTGAAATTGATTGCTAATTTTAATAACTAACTACATGTCGTGTAGAAAAGAAAAGTTTCATAACCACTCTCGATGGTGTGAGAAACCAAACTGAATAGAACAATGGGGAAGGGGACATGTGGTAGATATTTGATTTTAAATCTTTGAAGTGAAATGAGAAACAAAAATATACCAAAGCTGGAGTTTTTTGTACCTCGTTCCAAATTATTTATGCTTTTCCTTTAATTTAATTGTCAGAAATTCTAGAAATTTGACCACTTCCAACTTTTGTGTTCATGGGGCTATTTATTTGCACACGTAAGCTCTCTGAAATCATTCTAGGATACCTCTTTCTTTCATGGTCAATAACACATACATTTTCAAAATCAAATTTGTGATCAAGTTCAATGCTATGTTTGGTCAATGAATTTTGTTAGTTTGGAAGTTCTTTAGTATTGCTTTTATGCTCGATAATTCTTTTTTCTAAATTTCTCTTTGTTTGACGTATATATGTAAGTTGGCAATCCTTACAAGAAATTTGATATACAATATTTTCCTGATCCAAATTGTACAATTTGTCTCTAACATTTTCAACCCGCCGAGCAAGTCGATGAATTGGGGGATGGGTTTGACAAGTCGATGAAGTGGGGGTTGGTCCTAGCAAATCGATAAAGTGTGGGAAGGACCAAGCAAGTCGATAAAGTGTGAAATGAACCGGGCACGTCGATGGATGCACGTCGTAGTATGTGCCGGGCAAGTCGATTAAGTGTGGGATGAGCCGAGCAAGTCGATGATGTTGGGGATGGGCTGAGCAAGTCGATGAAGTTGGGGATGGGCCGAGCAAGTCAATAAAGTGTGGGATGGGCCGGGCAAGTCGATAAAGTGGGGGATGGGTCGAGCAAGGTGATGAAGGGGGGATATGCCAAATAAGTCGATGATGTGGGGGATGGGCCGAGCAAGTCGATGATGTGGGGGATAGGCCAAGTAAGTCGATGAAGTGGGGAATGGGCCGAGAAAGTTGATGAAGTTGGGGATGGGCCGAGCAAGCCGTTGAATTGAAGGATGGGCCGAGCAAATTGATGAAATTTGGGATGGGCGAAGGAAGTCGATTAAGTGGGGAATGCGCCAAGCAAGTTGATGAAAAGTGGAATGGTCCGAGCAAGTCGATAAAGTGTGGGATGGGCCGAGCAAATCGATGAAGTGGCAATTGGGCTGCTGAAGTCGATTAAATGGTGGATGCGCGAAGCAATTCAATGAAGTGGAATGGGCCAAGCAAGTCGATTAAGTGGGGGATGGGTCGAGCAAGTCGACGAAGTGGGGATGTGCCGAGGGTGTCGATGAAATATGGGATAGAACGAACAAGTCGATGAAGTGGGGGATGGGTCGAGCAAGTCGATGAAGTGGGTGATGTGCCTTGGGTGTGGATGAAATATGGGATGGAACGAACAAGTCGATGAAGTGGGGAATGGGCCGAGCATGTCGATGAAGTGGGGGATGTGCCGAGCAAGTCGATGAAGTGAGGGATGGGGCGAGCAAATCGATGGAATGTAGGATGGGCGAAGGAAGTCGTTTAAGTGGGGAATGCGTCAAGCAAGTCGATGAAATGTGGGATGGACCGAGCAAGTCGATAAAGTGTGGGATGGGTCGAGCAAGTCGATGAAGAGGGGATGTGCCGAGGGTGTCGATGAAATATGGGATAGAACGAACAAGTCGATGAAGTGGGGGATGGGTCGAGCAAGTCGATGAAGTGGCAATTGGGCCGCTGAAGTCGATTAAATGGTGGATGCGCGAAGCAATTCAATGAAGTGGAATGAGCCAAGCAAGTCGATGAAGTGGGGGATGGGTCGAGCAAATCGATGAAGTGGGGATGTGCCGAGGGTATCGATGAAATATGGGATAGAACGAACAAGTCGATGAAGTGGGGATGTGCCTTGGGTGTGGATGAAATATGAGATGGAACGAACAAGTCGATGAAGTGGGGAATGGGCCGAGCAAGTCGATGAAGTGGGGGATGTGCCGAGCAAGTCGATGAAGTGAGGGATGGGACGAGCAAATCGATGGAATGTAGGATGGGCGAAGGAAGTCGTTTAAGTGGGGAATGCGTCAAGCAAGTCGATGAAATGTGGGATGGACCGAGCAAGTCGATAAAAAGTGGGATGGGCCGAGCAAATTGATGAAATGTGGGATGGGCAAAGTAAGTCGATTAAGTGGGGAATGCGCCAAGCAAGTCGATGAAATGTGGGATGGACCGAGCAAGTCGATAAAGTGGGGGATGTGCCGAGAGTGTCGATGAAATATGGGATGGAACGAACAAGTCGATGAAGTGGGGGATGGGCCGGGCAAGTCGATGAAGTGGGGGATAGGTCGAGCAAGTCGATGGAGTGGCGATGGGCCAAGCTTCATGAAGCAAGTCTATGAAATGGGGGATGAACCGAGCAAGTCGATGAAGTGGGGGATGTGCCGAGTGTGTCGATGAAATATGGGATGGAACGAACAAGTCGATGAAGTGGGGGATGGGCCGAGCAAGTCGTGTATTTCCGTTATAATCTCGAAATCGATTTTCCGCAGCATTACACAACTTTCCCTATCCTACGTATATTACTCCGTATACAGATACGTATACAGGTAAGTAAAAATCGATTTTTATTTTCAAAAATTCCATTATAAAACATTTAGTACCTAAAATATTAGTTGGAAGTATTCTTTATAACTTTCTATCTCATTCTCTGTTCAATATTCCCTCCATCTTATTTCCTCATCTCTTTTTCTCACTTGGTAATATTTTATTGCTTTGCAAATGGCGAAGTATTTTATTTACCCAACAGAATTGGCAGACAATGACCATTTCCCCAAAACAAGCCCTTTCTCCAGCACTTTTCTGAAGCCAAGAGCCCCGTTTTTTGGGTTGAAATCTTTGAAAACATCCAGAGGCTTCATGTAAAATACCCATCAAAATTAAAATACTGTTTCAAATTCCAAAGCCCATAACATCAGCCAGATCAATTGGGAAACGTCAGTTTTGGAAAAAATTGGCTGTGAACAATGCTAGCAGTTTAGCTGCTAGCATTGTTCACAGACAGACAGACAGGCAGACATTTCACCATGAATCGATTTTTCGGTATCAAGGACCCACAAAGGATGGATTCTGGCTACACCACATGTTAGAAGAATTTCTTTTCTCTATGTAGTAACTGGATTTATCCACTTTTTTGTTACCAGGGCCCGACAATAGAAGATTTTCTGCTGAAAATTCGTTGTTTTTTTCTGCAGCATTACATAACTTTCTAACAAAAAGTATGTTATTTAATCATAATAACATTGATAATGCTAATGATATTTGTAACATCCAAGGGAATAATACGGCTATTCAAATAATTAAATGTCATAACTTTTTAGGAATCACTAAAGATGGAAACCTGTTGTACAATGAACACATCAACACACTATGCATGAAAGGGGGTTCCAACATTTTTCTCCTGCGTTACTTCTCACAATACTTAAACACTTAATCTTTGTTAACTACACAGGGTGTCCGGGCAGGAAACGTCCAGACTTCAAAAATAAGCTCTTAAGACAATTCTAAGCATATTTTGTCTAATAAACTATGTGGATGTTCCAAATGGTTGGTCCACAATGAGCACTCAAAAGTTGGTTCGAAAAATTTATTTCTAGGCAAAAAATTGCATTATGGAAGCATAGAAACACTCCAGAAACATGTAAATTGTTTACTATTTACAAAAGATATTAGTATATTTGCTCAGACAGAAAAATTAAGTGAGAAATAAAACAGCAGTTGAATTGTGTAAATTGGGTGCTTTTTTTATTTCTTGCTTAATTTTTCTTTCTGAACAAATATATTCATTTCTTTTGTAAATAATAAACAATCTATATGTTTCTGAAATGTTTCTATGCTTCTATAATGCAAAGTTTTGCCCATAAATCAATTTTTCAAACCAACTTTTAACAAATAACTAAATGAAAACTTTACAGTCTGTTTGTATTTTCAATATACATCTTCCTGCTCACGTGCACAAGTCGTCAAACTTCTTTCATATTTCCCAGATCTTCAAGCTCCTCCAAGACATACATTCAGCAATCAAATAACTTAGCCATTATTTATGACCTGAACGTCTCTCATTCATAAAACTTTTCAATTGTTCACCAGACCATATGTCACCCTCCATTCAACAAGATGTTCATTCTCTTCTGGTTGTTGATTTTCCTCTTCTTAAGCAATCTATCTGTTGCCTTGGTGCTACATATATCAGCCCCAGGCGGCCGTGCCCGCACAAGAATACCTTTTGTATAAATAAATGTTCCGTGACATTCTGACTCGTTACAATTCTTCCCCACCAAAATTATTGTTATTTTACAAATACAATTATCAACAAAAATCTATATACATAATATTTACAAGTAATTTAATATTTATTCAATCCTAAGTTTTTCACATTATAAGTCCCTATTATTTGATGAGAAGTGTTCGTACAAACATTTTTACATGGCATTGCAATTATTTTTATAAGGGCCAGCAAAAATTTGAAAGAACTTGTAAAAATCACAATAATTAAAATCATGATCAATGCTGCAAGAAAATTCAACTAAATACAATTATTAATAACTTTATTAACAATCTTTATACAATATATTTACATTTTTGCTTATATTTAGTTTCCCCCTGGATCAAATTTATGTACTGCTTCAGAATTTATAAAATTCCCCTGCACCTGACAATTAATGCTATTTCTATTAAAGTTTCCACCATTTTAATTCATTTCCCTTATATTATCCCTAAATGGAACTTGAAAATATTGATTATGATGCATGGCATTCATATTAATTTTGTCATTATTATTATTTGCGACAGACTGATCAAATTTTCCTAAAAAATTGAATAATTCATCAATACTTTTGACTGATGCACTATTTATGATATTCTCAAAAACAAAAGGCAATTGTCTTGTAATAATTCTAATAATCTTGGATTCAGCCATCAATTTTCCACATAGCTTCAATGATGCAACTTTCTGTGAAGCAAAATATCTGATGGTTTCACCACTGTTTATTTTGATTTCTATCGGAGAACAGTTTCATTTTTAAACTAAACCATTGATCCTCATTCCAATCGTGATTTAAAAACTGAGTCTTTCATTCTTCATAGGAACTTGGAACTGCCATCAACGCTTGATGCCATAATCTAGCTTTTCCACATTACATATTGTATAATAACTGAACTTTAACAAAATCTGGTATGTTATTTACAGTAAAGTAATTTTCAACAGCCAGTAAAAATGTATATGGCATCTCCCTAGTATCTCCCTCAAAAAATAAATTTATTGGGGTTTGCCAATTACTTTGTATTTAATGACACTTGTATGACTAATGTACACTTTGTATTTAATGACAAATTTTGAAATGTCTGTACCCATTGTTTAAATTTCATCTCCAAGTCCATTTTATCAACTAAATTTTCAAGCTGTTCCTCAACTCTTTTATGCCATTTTTAATGACCTCTCGTATTTGACATTAAATTTTCTCAACTTTTTCATTCATTAAATTGACTTCTGTAACTATTGCTTCGCTTAAAATTTCAATATCTTCTTTACAGCCTTTCTGAATATTGTGTATTTCCCTATTCATATAACCTAATTTATTATTTATCACAATTTCAGATTCAGAAAATTTATGATCTAACTTTTGACTTAGATTTCGATTATCAATTTTCATCTGTTGCAATTTCTGATTTAAATCGTGACCTAATTTTTGTATTTCATGTAACAATAATTTTAATACATCTCCATTATTACCACCATTAAAATGCGCAGATATTTGAACACTAACATTATCATTATTATTCCCCAATTCTAATTCATCCTGTACATTTCTCTCTGGGCTTACAATTTCCTCAACATAATGACTCACCTCCTCAATGTTATTCTCCGTTCTTTCTGAATCCTTATTAGAATGTGCTTCCACAAGTTCATTCGTACCTTCTCCAGTCCGTTGTGCCATGGTGTTGCTTCTGGTCTCCATCTGGAAATTGTTTTTAATATAATGTAAAACAGTAAGTTTACCGGCGATTATTTCAAATTAAAATTCTTTTTAAAATAACCAAAAAGGCTTCAAAATTTAGAAGAATTTTAAATCATTTGGTCCCTGTGATCAGGCACCAAAAATGTGAAGGTTCTAAATTTTCTTTGCCCTTTATTGAATTAATTTCTTTAAAAAAATACAATCATCACATTTTATTTAAAAAGGGTCGATGATTCAACGGCATACACCGCTGATGTGAAAAATGGCAAACTTACCGTTTAATTATATTGACCAAAAACAATTCCAAAATTTCAAAATAAAATGATAATATTTATTACAATAACTGGAAATTAAACAATAATAACAACAACAAAAGTAAAATGAACTTTACACAAACAACTAAAGGAAATACTTTACAGTCTGTTCGTATTTTCAATATATGTCTTCCTGCTCACATGCAAAAGTCGTCAAACATCTTTCTTATTTCCCAGATCTTCCAGCTCCTCCAAGACATACATTCAGCAATCAAATAACTCAGCCGTTATTTATGACTGAACGTCTCTCATGCATAAAACATTTCAATTGTTCACCAGACCATATGTCACCCTCCATTCAACAAGATGTTCATTCTCCTTCTGGTTGTTGATTTTCCTCTTCTTAAGCAATCTATCTGTTGCCTTGGTGCTATGTATATCAGCCCTAGGCTGCTGTGCTTGCATAAGAATACCTTTTGTATAAATATATGTTGCGTGACATTATGACTCGTTACAATAGATTGCATCTTACGTTGTTTTAATGAGATTGTTATAATGATGTTGTAAACAAACCAACTCATTGTAAAGTGTGTAAGTAAAGTGTATTGGAAAAAAATTAAATTCTCTTTGTCATAATAAAATGCTTCAATTAATTAAAATTTTAATTAATTTTAATTAATTAAATAAAATTTTGTTTATAAAGCAACAAACATGAAATACATTAGAGTTTCATTTTATTTAATTAAATTTAAATAATTAAATAAAACTTTGTTTATAAAGCAACGAACATGAAATACATTAGAGTTTTAGGGCATAATGGATAAATAAATAAATAAGCATACCTCTTCAAATTCACAATAACCTCCAACTTCCACAATGACCCGGCCTGCCTTCACTGGTGTGACATAGTGGTCAATAGCTCCTTTTCCTCCTCCCATTCTTTGACCTTGTCCCTGTAACATTTTACACAGAAACCAGTGTCAATGGGACAGTTAAGTTTTAACGGTGCTGACACTGTTTTAGCACAACTGACATGAAACGACGTTCTCACATGCTTCTGTAAATGAAATTATCTTAATTAATTACCCATATATGGTCATAGGTTGCTGTTGAAGGAATATGCTTTATTCCATATACACGACAAGAATGTGATACTTGCATTACACATTACAAGAATGTGATACTTACATTACACATTAATTATGAACTCTTATCAATCACCCCAGAAATTGGCAAATTTACCTTCATCACTGATTTTTTTAAGACAAATATATTTCTCCACCACTAAATCATTGAAGTTGGGTTTACTCCCATGTTGTTTTTCTTTAAACTGAAGAAGAATGATGTAAGAATAATTTATTTATTTGTCACATAAATTCAGCATAAACCATGCATGACAAGTCAGAATATGTACATAATAATACAATGTACAATATAGACCCCCATCTCGATCAGGTTTTTGTCCAGTTTCCCTGATCCATTGAGCAAATGCTGAGATGGCCCCTTGTTTTGCTTCTGGATGTAAATGTAGCTTCACTGTGCGCACGTTTTGTTGAGCACTCCTTTTGCTTGTAGTTCATTTATCGTTGAAATTGATTTTCTATAACTCTGGAACAAACATTTTTCAAATATTTTTATTTTTCTAAAATAATTATTTTCTAATTTTTTTTTTTTACTTCTGGCCCTCAAGAAAATGTGCGCAGATAAATCTCTTTCCCCACACGTCATATACAGTTTTTACTGTTTTTTGACAAATAAACAAATAAACAAACAAACAAATAGACATTTCTAAGTATTAAATACAATACAGAACTCAAATTCAATTTTTGTACTAAATGCACTACAATTCAATGATATTAATTTTATAAATGGTAGTGTAAGAAGATTTAAATTGAAAAACAATACTAATAAAAAAAGAAAGGAAACAAAAAAGAAAGAAGAAAAACAAATAATCATCTTCTTATGAGTTAATGCCTGGGCTGGGTCCATCCCTTACATCCAACAATCAGTCTGGGGGTTTCAAAACATGCATTCAAACATGCATGTAAAAATTATTAGTACTAGTTCATATTTATGTAGATCTGTGTTTTTGGTGTATGATGTATATATTCTTTTGTAATGTATGGGTTAACAGGAAAGCTTTTAGTTTATTTTTTAATGTGTGTACTGAGTTTAAGCTTTTGAAATCACTAGGGAGTTTGTCGTATAGTCAGTGGCGTATCTACGGTATGGCAGACATGGCACGTGCCATGGGTGCCACTCACATGGAGCGCTATTTAGAGTATTCCGGGTAAAATAAATAACAAGAACCTTAATTTGAAGTATCCTGACAGGGGCGCGAATTCTATGCTTGCCATGGGTGCCTGAATATCTAGATACGCCTCTGCGTATAGTGTAAAGCCTTCTCTAAGGGTACTTTTTTGAAAGTGAAGTTCCTTTGTGTGGGACATGCAGATTTCTTTTGTGTGTAGGATCATAGTTATGAACTCTGTGTTTAGCGTAACAGAATCCTTCTTTTCAAAAAGTGCCTTCTTTGTGAAGATTAATATTTCAAAACTGTACATGCATGGTAGTGGTAGGATTTGTAATTTTTTGAAAAGTGGTTTGCAGGACTCATATTTGTAAGTGTTTGTCATTGTTCTCAATATTCATTTTTGAATGATGAAAGTGTAAATATTTTCTGGAGAATTTCCCCAGAATATGATTCAATATTTTAGATGTGAGTGATTATTTGCAAAGTATACTCAAAGTAGACTCTGCGCCTTGTATAAAGCTTATAATGGTCATCCAGCTTGGAAAGAAATTAATCAGCGGCTATGTATTCCTACATACATCAGTAGAGTGGATCACAGGCACAAAATAAATTTAAGACAGCAGAGAACAGATGTCGGGAAATTTTCTTTTACAAATTGAATGATTACGGAATGGAATAGATTGCCTGCAAAAACCTTTGAACACTTTCCTCAAAGCGTTCAACAGTTTAGGAAATTAATTTAGGGTATTATTAAGTAATTGGGGAGAATGGTGGGTTATATAGCGATGCATAAGTGTTCTATTGTGAAGTGAGGTGTCATGCAGTGTATAGCAGAAAAATAAAGAAGGAAATGTTTTCAGGTCTTAGTGAAGTGAAGTGCAGTGTGATTCTAATTGTATTAACATTCAGTGCGGAGTTAGAGTATAGAATTTTTTTTTCTTTCTTTTTTTCTCTCTCTTAATGTAATTTAATGTTTAATGAATCAGTTAGTTTTTATATTATTATCCTTATTTTACCATTATTTTTATTATTATTATTATTATTATTATTATTATTATTATTATTATTATTATTACTATAATTAATATATAATTTGCTAGTTATATTACCTTATTATTATTATTGGTGTTAGTGTTCTATGTTACTGAGAGACTGTGTACTTTTATGTTTTTGTAATTAGCTGCCACTGGGTTATACCCAACTGCAGTTTAAATAAATCTATTTATCTATTTATACTGTTCACAGCATATCCAAGTTAGAATTTGACATAAGAATGCAGACAGCATAACATGACTTGGTAAGCTTGTTGTTTAGATCTGTGATGTGAGAGTTCCATTTTAGATCGTCTTGTATTATCAATCCAAGGAAAGTTATTTTTTGGGCAACAAAATTACAAGGGTGTACAATTCCTATTATTATATTCCTCAAAAATTACTTTTTTGTGCTTCATAGTTGAAAATGAACATTCTGCTCTGGTGCAACTGGGTTGGGTGCCAATTCAAGAGTTGCCTCAAAGCAGAGTTTGTTGATGACATATAAACACAAACAGCTATATGGTCCATAAGAAAATAAAATGAGGAAAAGTACACATTACACTATGTATCTTTATGGACAAATGTACAACTTTCAAATCTCAAGCCTTGAATTGAACACAAAAAAGTAAACAATTATCTTATCATTTCATTACTGAAATATTGGAATAAACAATTTTTGAAAAGGAGTTCAAAGAAAAGTCACATTCTGAAGAATCAGAAGAAAGTCACATTGTAATACAAATTTTATTCTATTTTGCAGTTAGTAAGATAAGCTTGACCATCAGATGTGCATGTACCAAGTTATGAAAGGTTGAAGAAAGAGAAGAGGAGGCAAGGTTGTGCTTACTTGAAAACCTTACATTTTTGCATAAGCAAAATAGTGCTGATGTTAAAATTCTCCAAATACTTCCAACATCACAACAAACATTATATCCTGATAGATCCTGGTCAAGTTCTGATATTTGACTTAGTAAAATTGTTTGACATTGTAAAATTGTTTGTGACAAGAAAAAAGAATAGTGTATGCTCAGAAGTCAGTTTTCATTCAGCTGTCACAACACAAACAATTAAAATAAGTAATCAATGTACCTTGCCTCCAATGAAAAAGATTCAGAGCATACTGAGCAAACACTGCAAGACCTTAGATATTCCTAACACTTTTTCTGTTGCATCAAAATAAATGCAAATAAACAATAAATACATACAAATTTGCTCCTGTTGGGCTGCAATTGCAGGCAAGAGCACAAAATGGTATCACAGCATGCAACATTTTGAAACATTGCCCTGCACAAGTCCAGAGCCTTTTAGTGGTTGGGAGTAAGAGTTTTGTTTGTGTTTGTTTGTGTGTGTGTGTGTGTGTGTGTGTGTTGGGGGGTGATGGTCAGTTTTAGGTGAAGAAAAGCCCGCCCAAACAGGGCATGCTATTCGAAAGTAGAACGGGAAAGCAATGGCAGAGGCTTCTGGAGGTAGATTTTGTGTACCAATGTTATTTCGACAACTAGTGTGGTGGAAGGGGGAGAGGTAGAGTGAAAGAAAGCAAATGAAAGGAAGGGAGCACAAACAACTACACTTTTCGATAACGTTGTGGGATTACCAGAAATCTTTAAGAGTTCATGTAAGGTCATCAGATAGTTACTGAAGGTTAGTTGACAGTTCCTGGTCAGTTCAAATTCTGAATGAAATAACATTCTAGTTCTAATTTGGTGTAAGTGGATATGATGGTTCAAACAAGTCTTGCATTATAGTGTGAAATGTCAATACAGTTGTATGCCAAAGTGTTTTACTGCAAAAACCTTTTGCATTAAAGCGTGAAAAGGATAAATGTCTTAAAATAAATTAACTATTAAATGACTGGCTTGAATGTTATTAAGTGACTGGTTTGGGTGCTGTGAAAACTTAAGAAGAATTTTAGTACAATCAATATAATTGGCTTTAGCTAATATTAAAAAAAATAAACAACAATAGTTTGCCTTATTTAATGATTAGTTTCCAATCCAGAGAGTGAAATTCAGATATATGGGATGTGCGTTTGGAATAAAAACATGTAATTTCTATTTCTAATTTCACTAAGTTCACTATGTTTTAACTATTCACTATGTTTTAACTATCACCAAAATTATTTTTTTTCAATCTGCATCAAACACAACGATTTTTTGTAGAAGGTGGAAGGGTTTCGCTTTACCTGTTATTGGATTACCATTTACTAGACCAAATTGTATTGGTGCATGCCTTTTAACTTGAATTCACACTTTGCACCTGCTTGTTTCCCAAATTCTCCACCATACAATAATTTAGATTGACATAACTCCTCAATTGTTGTTAAAAATATTGTTCTATATTTATGTGTACCTAATATTTACATTTATGTTAGTATACATTACAAGCACAGGTTGAAGCTTGTATACCTCCCAACAATAAGATTGTAATCATCAATGTAGTTGTTAAAGAGCATTATTGATCCAAACAGAAAACAATGGCTGTTGTGATGAGCAAAGTCAGACATACACAGAGTGAAATTTAGAGGTATTTGTTTTTTTATACAGTATAAGAGGAATAAATGAAGAATATTTCAAATATCTGAAATGTTATTTATAGGATTTTTATTTTGTAAATTAACTTTTATGACATTTTTGTTTTATGAGAGAGATAAATGTATCTGAGAGAAGATAATCGAAATCAAAGTATTTTACTAAGCTAATTGTCTATAATTTATACGATCTAATATATATTTTTTTTATCATTCTCATTATTTTTTGTTTTTAATTTTTCCCAGTTTTGAATATCTTGCTGATCTAAAAATATTAATTTCCTTCCAAATTTTGTTTCTAATTTTCTTCTTAGTATATCATTGCCAATTATTTATTATATAATTATTGATTTGCTTATTTTTCTATTAGAACTCCAAAATATTCAAACTCTTCAGACTCTTTTATCTTGTAAAATTAAATGCATTATTGACTCTCCACAACTCAGGTAAAAAATTATTGACATATTACTATTCAAATCCTTTTAATTTTCCAATCGTATATTCAGTGTCATGCCTCTTGAATTTTTATTACTTAATACTAACATAGTATACTATATTTAAATTTTAATTGATATTCTCATTTAACAACATTTTCTTTTTGATACTTCCAAAAGTTTTTGTACATAAACTACAAATAACACACATTCTTGTCTCAAACATTTTGTAAATAAAATATTCTCTGAAAATTCCTTTTCATTTTCTAACATAGATACGCCCAGGGATGGCAAAAAACATTGATATTTTTAAATCATCGATATTTTTTAGCAGAAACATCAATATTCTAAAATCAGTGTTTTGCTTTTGATGTTTTCTTCAGATCAATATATTTGCCCAGACACATTAATAAAAAAAAAATTCTCATAATATAAATAAAACTTCCAGAATCATTTTTTATTTCTGGTTTGCCCTCAATCAACAGCCATTGACAATTGTTGTCGATCCCTAGGTGGCACAAAACCATTTGCTACTCACAACCTTTCTCCAGTTGTTACCTTTTTTGATGATTTTGTACACAGTAATATCAATACACTGTAATTTGAACCTCGACTACAATGAACATAGATTAAGAAGACAGTCAAATTTAAGGAGAAATATACTTAAAACTAACACTGACGTGCTATGTATCACATTAGAACCAGGACATTTTACTTTGAAATGTTTCGTCATATTTAAAACATTGATATTTTAAACATTAGTTTTCAATGACATTGAAAACCTATTGGTGATGTATCAAAGTATCGATGTATCAATGTTTTGCTAAAATTTGCCTCATCAAATATAATGCCTTCATACAAATTTTTAAATGCTTGTAATACTAACTTATTAATTCTTAGGTCTCAACATTTTCCAGAATTTTAACAAGATTTGAAGATTTGAAGATTGAAGATTATTGTATGCCTGTAATGCTATTATTTTATAATAATGTGTGTATTATATAATTTTTATACGTATCTTTTCTATCTCTGTTGTAAATTACCAAAACAATACCACCTTTTCAATTATTTGTTATCCCTTCACCATTAAAGCATTTTTCCAAACAAATGCTTCTTTAGCAGTTAAATGAATATTATTTATAATTGTAATGTTCCTTTATAATTTTAAATTCTGTCAAAATTATTTTTTCTTTCAATCTTTTTCTATGTGCTAAATAAAAAATGCTGACATCTTCCAATAATTCTAAGTTGTATTCTTTTTGCTCAAAACATTTGATTCTTAACTTTATCAACTAGATAATGAATGAAATTATATTCTACCATTTACCAAATAATGATCCCTTCCAACCACAAATCCTCCAAAGACTAACATTGTGAATTTTTTTGACAACACTATAATCACATATGTCTTTAGCACTATATTAACATATGTCTTAATGTATCTTGAGGCCATATACTTTATATTTATGTATGTTTTATATTAATAAAAACATATAGGTAAATAAAAAATTCACAAATATCTAAGCATGTTTAGCATTCAAAACACATAAGAATACAATTCCTGAACAATATCCTATGTGGCTAACAGTCTCATTTAGTTATTCATAAAACTGATATGTTAATTCATAGCACCCTAAAATAATATTTTTAAAAAATTTTTCTTTAATAACATAACCCTTCCTCAGGAAATTTATTATTAGTTACTCCATTATGAACATATGCACATATTAAACTTTAATTGACATTTCACATCCTTTTTCATGTTTAAGTTATTATCACTACATCTTCATTTAATTTCTTTAATTTATATAAAATATTTGTTAGCTTATTTCCTTAAACGTGTAATATCACCCGTTTACCAAATGTAAAAATCATCTTCTGTGATCTTCTCCATGGGAATATTTACAATTAATTCAGGATAAATAATATTTTTATTTCAAGTTAAAAGGGACAATGAATTGTTTCTTACTAAAAATTAATTTAATTATTCAATACTTTGTTAACATTCTGAGATACATGTATTGTCAGCTTTGCTGCTAATACTATCAATACGCTGAGAACTCTCGAGCAATTCTCGTGTAACCCTGCAAAATATAATTTAACAAAAACAATTTTCACAAATCTACAAAAGCGTAGCATAGTAATAAATATGTAGTAAATAGCTAGGTCGAATTCAGCAGCTGACTGCACGAGGAGAATTCTAGCGGTAGGTGGCTCTGATCGCTAGTATTCCGTGTTTTTTCCGGAGAAACCTATATAGGCCTATCAATGCGAGGCGAATGCCGGAGCAGAGCAAACTACGGCTACGGACCAATCACGATCTATCCTTCCTCTTCTTTGACCCATCCTCTCCCATTTATTACACACTCTCACATGCCCTACACTAGCACAAATGTCGGGAGACCAGTCGGGAGAGCAAATCTCGTTCTTTTTGGGTTGATGGCCCGCTGGAGAGACTTCTACAACCCGACGAGTAGGTCAGCGCCGGATCTCACCATCCAGTGGACAAAGAACACCGCCACCTCCGACGATAAAACACTTCACTACACTTCACTACCGGGGCCAGGGACCGATTCACGTATGGGCTGAACGGGCTATATAATTCGAGGCGGCACGTTTTGAGGGGTGGCAAATTTCCCTACAATTACAATATTTTGAATTTGCTGTCGCATGTCGTAAGCTGTGACGCAATCATTGCACTGCCTGAGAATAAGCATATTTAGAAATATTTGCATTTTCAGCTAAAGTCGAAACTGTTCAATTGTTTTTTGTTGTTTTTACTTTCCCGTATACGTACGTATATTGAGTAATAGAGGGAAAGTTGTGTAATGTTGCGCGAAAAAAACGGCGGATTTTTGGCAGAAAAACTCTTATTACAGGGTCCTAGCAACGAAAAAGTGGATAAATCCAGTTACTAAATGTAGAAAAAAATCTTCTAACACGTGGTGCAGTCAGAATCCACGTTTTATAGCTCCTTGATACCGGAAAATCGATTGACGGGAAAACGTCCGTCCGTCTGTCGGTCGGTCTATCCGCCTGTCTGTCCGTTCGTCTGTGAACAACTCTAGCGACTAAACCGTTCAGGTGATTTTCTCCAAAATTGATATTCCTCGATCGATCTGACTGATATCGTGACCCCTGGAATTTGAAAACGATATTTTAATTTTTGGGGGTACTTTACATGAAGTCCCTGGGATATTTTCAAAATTAGCGCCAACAATTTAAATTAAATAAAAATAGCGACAACAATTTTGATTAAATTTTGTTGTTGGATAGTCTGAAGAAAGTTTAAGAGAACGGTGCAGGTCTCATGTTGGTTGAATACTCATTTTTCGAAAATTGCCAACATTCAAATTTTTTTCGGTGTCTTCTTGTCTTCATACAACAACAATAATGAAGATACATTTGTTTCCTTGATGAAATATCTTTATGAAAAACATCTTCAAATAAGCGCATGTCCAGTTTTTCAAAAAACATGAGTATTTTTTGCGAAATTTTGTGTCAAACGTAGGCAATTTTTATTTTCTTTAAACATATTTTATTAAAACTGCACAATCTTTTTTTAATTAAATTGGGACCTTCGATAGCATAAAGGAAGCTTAAGAGAAAGATGCAAGTTTCATGGGCGTTGATATGCCTCATTTTGCACACACACACACACAAACGACGTCTTCCTACAAATACAATTGTGAAGATACAATCGTTTTTATTAATGAAATGTGCTAATCAGAAACAGATCTTCAAATAAGGTCATCTTGAATGTTTTGAAAATATGAGCAGTTTTCCTACAATTTCGTGACAAACATGATAGTCCGCTGCAAATTGCCTGCGCTTCACACTTCGTTAATTATTTCTATGTTCGTTTCTTTCATTCGACTTTTTGTTATACTAAGGTGACTAATTTTTTAAAGTGGTAAATATTTTACAATGAAGAGAAGGACGAAAAAATTAAGAAAAAAGCGCAACGTAAATAAATGAAACGAGTTTTATTAATTGAAACAAAAGCACACTTATTATGCTTACATCCCTTTCAGTTATTTAACTAAACGAATATTTTTCCACTGAATGAATTTTTTTGTCAATATATGATTTTCTAATAACATATAGGAAATTTCAGAGCAAGAAATATCCTTCACATTGGATTTCACGGTAAGTGCTGCAGGTAGAGTATCAACATTCAATCGTGATTTCTCACTTGATTAACTAGATTAACACATTAATACTAGATTAACACATTAGTTTTAAAATATCGAAGCGGAGGACAGGCGGGAGGACAGTTTTCAAGGAAGGACAGAACCTACAAAAGAAAAACTGTCCTCCCTAAAGGATTACACGGATTTTACGGCCGAAAATTCGAGATCGTATTTGATTCCGATATTTATCTTCTTATACTTCAGTATAGTACAGAAAAGTAAAACGGTGTATTTGCTGTAGTGTTGAAGAGCATCTCGCATCTCTCAAAGAGGAAGAAGAATTGCAGTCATGATAAAACACAAAAATAGTTAAAGGCAAAAGATAAAGAAAAGAAAACAGTCATAATCATAAAAAGCGACCGGTTATTGATACAAGCTAACGAAAAATTCCAATACCTGTGAACTAAATTGAGCTGAGAATTGAGCAGAGAAAGGCTTCCTTAAACCAGAGTCGTCAAGAAACTAATGTTTTTGTGGCCACAAAAAAGGCCACCAACACCACCGATCTCGAAGAGAACCTCGCACCCCAAACCGGAGGGGGGGGGAGAGTCTAGAATGAAGGGGAGAGGGAGTGAACGCGACAATAATGAGAAAATGTAAAAATAGAAGGAAGTTCGCAGACGTCGATGTAGTCCTGCGCCCCCCTCGTTGCCACCTCCACCGCCACCGCGTCAAGGAGGGAGTAACTCTCAAAGAAGAGTAAGATGAAAGGGAAAGGACGGCCGCGACACGAACAACTTGAAGGGAAGTTTAAAATGCGACATCGTCGGCGCTCTTTCTCTCGCGGGGCTCTCCTCCCAGAGCGGACCTCCTTGCTCCCTGGCACGGCGCAGCCCGCGCTCACGGAAAGCGCTCTAATCATCGCACGGTTAGAGTCCCTCGATACAGAGAATAGCGGATTCCATTGTTCCACCGATCCCGCCATTTTATGTCCAGTTGCAAAATCCTCCCCTGGCTAGAGTCCCTCGATACAGAGAGTAGCGCATTCCATTGTTCCACCGATCCCGCCATTTTATGTCCAGTTGCAAAATCCTCCCCTGGCTAGAGTCCCTCGATACAGAGAGTAGCGCATTCCATTGTTCCACCGATCCCGCCATTTTATGTCCAGTTGCAAGATCCTCCCCTGGCTAGAGTCCCTCGATACAGAGAATAGCGCATTCCATTGTTCCACCGATCCCGCCATTTTATGTCCAGTTGCAAAATCCTCCCCTGGCTAGAGTCCCTCGATACAGAGAGTAGCGCATTCCATTGTTCCACCGATCCCGCCATTTTATGTCCAGTTGCAAGATCCTCCCCTGGCTAGAGTCCCTCGATACAGAGAATAGCGCATTCCATTGTTCCACCGATCCCGCCATTTTATGTCCAGTTGCAAGATCCTCCCCTGGCTAGAGTCCCTCGATACAGAGAGTAGCGCATTCCATTGTTCCACCGATCCCGCCATTTTATGTCCAGTTGCAAAATCCTCCCCTGGCTAGAGTCCCTCGATACAGAGAGTAGCGCATTCCATTGTTCCACCGATCCCGCCATTTTATGTCCAGTTGCAAGATCCTCCCCTGGCTAGAGTCCCTCGATACAGAGAATAGCGCATTCCATTGTTCCACCGATCCCGCCATTTTATGTCCAGTTGCAAAATCCTCCCCTGGCTAGAGTCCCTCGATACAGAGAATAGCGCATTCCATTGTTCCACCGATCCCGCCATTTTATGTCCAGTTGCAAAATCCTCCCCTGGCTAGAGTCCCTCGATACAGAGAGTAGCGCATTCCATTGTTCCACCGATCCCGCCATTTTATGTCCAGTTGCAAAATCCTCCCCTGGCTAGAGTCCCTCGATACAGAGAGTAGCGCATTCCATTGTTCCACCGATCCCGCCATTTTATGTCCAGTTGCAAAATCCTCCCCTGGCTAGAGTCCCTCGATACAGAGAGTAGCGCATTCCATTGTTCCACCGATCCCGCCATTTTATGTCCAGTTGCAAGATCCTCCCCTGGCTAGAGTCCCTCGATACAGAGAATAGCGCATTCCATTGTTCCACCGATCCCGCCATTTTATGTCCAGTTGCAAGATCCTCCCCTGGCTAGAGTCATAGATTCAGAGAGTACCATATTCCATTGTTCCACCGATCCCGCCATTTTATGTCCAGTTGCAAGATCCTCCCCTGGCTAGAGTCCCTCGATACAGAGAGTAGCGCATTCCATTGTTCCACCGATCCCGCCATTTTATGTCCAGTTGCAAGATCCTCCCCTGGCTAGAGTCCCTCGATACAGAGAATAGCGCATTCCATTGTTCCACCGATCCCGCCATTTTATGTCCAGTTGCAAGATCCTCCCCTGGCTAGAGTCCCTCGATACAGAGAATAGCGCATTCCATTGTTCCACCGATCCCGCCATTTTATGTCCAGTTGCAAGATCCTCCCCTGGCTAGAGTCATAGATTCAGAGAGTACCATATTCCATTGTTCCACCGATCCCGCCATTTTATGTCCAGTTGCAAGATCCTCCCCTGGCTAGAGTCCCTCGATACAGAGAATAGCGCATTCCATTGTTCCACCGATCCCGCCATTTTATGTCCAGTTGCAAGATCCTCCCCTGGCTAGAGTCATAGATTCAGAGAGTACCATATTCCATTGTTCCACCGATCCCGCCATTTTATGTCCAGTTGCAAGATCCTCCCCTGGCTAGAGTCCCTCGATACAGAGAGTAGCGCATTCCATTGTTCCACCGATCCCGCCATTTTATGTCCAGTTGCAAGATCCTCCCCTGGCTAGAGTCCCTCGATACAGAGAGTAGCGCATTCCATTGTTCCACCGATCCCGCCATTTTATGTCCAGTTGTCAGAAGAATTGGAACTGTGTGGTATTGTGTGCGTTAAGAACCATGAATATATCTCGAACCAGTATTAATATTCTCGAAAATCTCTATAACGTCATCTATTGTTATCGTTTTCCTTCAGCTTCAGATTACTGCCCGGCGAGCCTAACGGATGAGAGGATATTAAATGGAGGCGCGACTCTCTGTATCCAGGGAGTCTAAGTCGGGCGGAGAGACAGCTGCAGAGGGCGTGCAGTGTCCCTTGATAACTTGTGTCTCGGGAGAGCAAAGTGAGGAGCCACGAATGAACGACGAAGACACCCGAGCGGAGTCGAGCGATCGGAGAGCTTGAGCTTGCGCCACTGATGTTGCTCTGTGCCTTCTGTTCTCTCGAGACAAGCTATTTATACTAAATTAGCCCAATTAGCAAATAAAGCAATGTATCTTACTGATATTTTAATTAACTGTTTATTTACGTGTTTAAATAATTATGTTTTACTTGCAAAATATATTTATTAGTATCCGAGAAAATTTTTACTTGTGGTAAGTTTGTCTATCACTCCAAAATAAATTAAAAATAACCAAACAGTTTTTAATTCTAAAAGTAATGACTTAAGACAAAAATACTACGATAATTATATTAATCTACAATCTCTTAACAAGTTCCTACATTATTACTTTAATTGATTGAAAATTGTGAAAGTTGGAACTTTTAGATATGGGATAATGTAAGGAAAATCAATTACCAGGAATGTGAAAAAGAAAATTTAAGATAGTGCATTTACAGTTTATTAATAAAATTTGTCTTTAAAATTGCCCAGAAGCATACATTGCATCTTCAACATCTTTTTTCTTTACTTCTTTTATTGACTTGACAAACCTTTTCTTCTTTGATTGACTTGGCTTTTTTTTAAAGTCTGGTTTAAAGTCTGGTTGCAATGCCATTTCACTTTTGTGGAGACGACGTTTGTCTCTCATATGTTTATTTTCTTAGGAGATGTCACTTTGATTCCTGAAGCATGCTCTTTGACTCTTTCACTGGCCTCACATCCCATATTGAACTGGGACACTGCTGATGTCAGCAATTTCAATATTTTTTCTGGAAAGAAATGTTTCTTTGGGGCACTTGCTCCAAACAAAACTATGCAAACTTTCATTTGCATTCTGTGTTTTCCCATATACACATTCCAGTAATTCATTTTTTGCAAGCCTCTGATACATAGGAATTATTTTACAAATAACACTGGGAGACTACAGTTTTCATGTTGTATTTGCCATGTTTTGAAATTTCATTCCCATGAGCTCGATTGTAGAAGCACCATGAATTTTCTTCTTTAGGGCATTTAAAATGCAATGGCTTCAAGTCTGTTGGCATTGCATGGTATAAGGAGGCAAGTATTGCAGACTTCATCTTCTGCACATCTGGAATATTCTTCTGGATGGCATTGCGATAATTTTCTAAGACAAATAATTATGTCATCCTTTAAATTGACTTGCTTTTTCCCAAGTGTAACACCCTTCACTTTCTATTCTTGGATTATTTTGTAAGCCTGTTTTAAATCTTTATATCACATGTTTTATACATTCTTCTTTTCTAATAATAAAGTTGTCTCCATAGATGTTTAGTTTCAGATGGTGATTGAAAGACTTTGCATCATCATCCGACAGTATTGTTGTATATCTAAAATGATGAGACAGGACCCTCTTCCACAATACCTCACTTGCAGCACCATCCATTGCATTTGAAGATCCATTAAAAATTACTAATTATGAATTTCTTTCCATTTTTTATATTCACAGCTTTTTGTCTCATAATTTGCTCTTGTTCTTTTCACAAGTGCCACAGTATTTTGACAAAACATGAGAATCAGCCACAAGACCAGTCAAGATATCCATTTCATAACGAGATGTCGTGCCTCGTTTATGCCATGTTCCATCATACAATACTAATAAATTTATAACTTCATCACTTACTGAATCTAGAACATCTATGTAAGTTTCATGTATGGCTGCATATGAAAGCCTCAAAATTTCCTCTTATTTTTGCATTATTTTTAATAACAGAGAGAACATGAGAATTGTAAATTGAAACATTAATTCATGGTAAACCAATTATCATTGAAACTGCTCTATTGCTGAATGGCCCCTACCTATGTGCAAAGAAGCATCCACAATTTTCCTGTTCACTTCATGTGATGGCCTACTACAAGATGATGTTACAGGTACATGATGGCTATTTGAAATTTTATTTAACAATTGTTCACAATTATTACACTTGTTCACTAACTGAAAAGCAAATTACATTAATTGTTGTACTTCAATGCATACATTTGAGGATCAACAGACAGCACTCACACATATCCTTTCAGTAAATGTTCCCAAACACACTTGTGAAGTAACATGTAAGTGCAATTCTCTTCTTCGGATATTTCACTGTTCAGCAGGAAAAACATCAGTGAACTTGGAAAGAATGTTCGCACTGGCTGATGGCTTGACCGGTGAGATTTTGGCAGAAAATGAACAATGCTTGACATCTGATACTAAAAATGTTTCTACTTCCTCAGCACTGGCATTTGTGACTGCAATCTCCTGCAGTTTCTTCTTTACAAAAGCTGCATTTTTATTACCACTGCACTCTTTTGCACCGAAATAATTCTAACCTGAACTAGCCGACGGAAAATAAATTGAGAATATCAAAAAACACCTACCAAATAACTATGTTATACAAAAGTTAAAATAAAGAAACTAATGTGAATAATAGTTTGGAATTCTTCGTTTAAAACGAAAGTTCGCAACAAATCTTGTTAATGGCGTTAACGACCACTTAACATTAGAAACATTAAATTTCTGACAGATTTCGAATTAAAGATTTGCGCCATGGAAGTCCGTCGGCTCGCGCATTGACTCGCTCGACTCCGTTCGGGTGTCTTCGTGTACGTTCGTGGCTCCTCATTTTGCTCTCCCGAGACACAAGTCCCTTGATACAGACGGTAGCGTATTCCATTGTTCCATCCAACCCGCCGTTTTATGTCCTCTTGTCAGGAAAATTGGAAATGTGTGGTAGTCTTGGTGTTGAGAACCATGAATCTATCTCAAATCAATATTAATATTCTTAAAAATCTCCATTACGTCACCAATTGTTATAATTTCTGTTGAACTTCTGAATTCTGCTTGATGCGGCTATGGGGTGGGAGGATATTAAATTGCACTACTCTCTGTTTCTAGGGACTCTAGACAGAGTCCCTAGATACAGAGAGTAGCGCATTCCATTGTTCCACTGATCCCGCCATTTTATATCCAGTGGCCAGGAGAATTAGAGACTCTACACACGGTGATTCGTACCACGTTTATACTCCGATTTAAACATAGTTGCACTTCAAGGTCACGAGTTGGACGGAGAGGGGGGACATTGCTATCCAATCGGGAGCTCCAATATCAAACAATCAAGTCAAAACGAAGCTTTCGATTTTTTGGATGACATCATTCCTCTCTCCTTCTAGCTCGTGACCTTGAAGTGCAGATATGTTTAAATCGGAGTTTACACCTGCTGCTTCCCGCAGATGGAGCCCGAAACCTTTCCTATAATACATGTGTCCTATTTCCTATAATACATGTGTCCATTGTATGCGATTGCATACGTAGCCGCGACTCTGCTACTGAATCAAACGAAAATAATATCCGTGTATTTAAAACACGAAGGGGCTTCTTTCAGAAAGAAATTTGAGTATAGTATTCATCATAATTTCATGATTTTTTCTTTAAATGTTATCTACCGTCATAAGTTGATTTCGAAACGTACTAAATTCCATGTAGTTCGTTGTCTTGGTCCTTTTGATTTTCTGAAATGCAATAGATCTATAAAAAGGAGTCAACGCTTCACAGCGAGTATTTTAATTTCGAAGATTAATGAGTGTATTTTAATGCTAAGATTCTTCTTCTTCTTCTTCTTCTCTAGCTCTACAGCCCTTTGTGGGCCTCGGCTTCACGCACAACAGCATTCCAGTCTTTTCGGTCTTCTGCCATCTTTTTCCAATTCTTTATTTTCATGATGTTTAGATCTTTTAGTACATCATCTTTCCATCTTTTTTTTGGACGCCCTCTCCTCTGTTTGGAGAAGAGACCACCTTCTAATATCTTTCTGGGCATTCTTGATTTTTCCATCCTTTCAATATGTCCCAACCATCTGATCCTTTGCGATTTGATAAATCTGATAATGTCTTTTTCTTCCAATATTAAATTGATCTCATCATTGCGTCTATATCTCCATATCTCTTGATCTTTGATAGGTCCATATATTTTCCGTATTATTTTACGTTCAAATCGCCTTAACTCATTTGTATCATTTGCTGTTAACGTCCAAGCCTCTGCCCCATATGTTACCACAGGACGTATTAAGGTTTTATATATTTTCATTTTCGTGTTACGTCTTATTAATTTATTTCTTAGTATTTGCATATTTATATAATATGCTTTATTCCCTGCCTTTATTCGTTCCTTGATGCTCTCCCTCATATCATTCTGATTACTAATAAGGGTTCCTAAATACTTGAAGTTGGTAACTCCTTCAAAGGTTTTATTCAATATTTTATATTTTGGGGGCTCCTTCTTGTCTCTGATGTGGAAAGTACCATATACTTTGTTTTCTTCTCATTTACTATTAGGCCTATTGTTTCCGCTTTTCTTTCCATTTCTTCGTAGCATGTTATTAAACTTCTTTTATTTCTAGCTATTATGCAAACATCATCTGCATAAGCACATATTTGTACTGATTTATAAAATATCGTACTGTTATGTGTTAAATTATTTATTATACTATGTTAATGCTAAGATTAGTGAGTTTTTACTGTCGCAATGTTCAGCAATCGCCTGTGTCTTTGTAAAAAATATTTGGTGATTATAATTAGTATATTTGATGCATTCCGTTTTAAAATTAAAATAAAAGTATTTATCTGCAACAGAAGTGAAGAAAAAATACAAATAAAGCATTTTCCGTAAACAAAAGTTCTCTAAATTTCTAGAAGTACCAATCAAGTCTTTGCATATTGTTTTTAGAGGCACGTCACTCTGCAATTATTGAATATAACACTACATGGATTTCATGTTCACTACATGGTTACATGGATTCATGTTCATGAACACTACATCGTTACATGGATTTCATGTTCACAGCAAAAGGATTTTCAAGGAGTTCAATATTACTATTCATGGTATAGAAAATCACTAAACCTATTACATTGCTTTCTAATTCAATTCGTGTCGACTTGTTTATTTGCGCATACTGTTCCACATGAAGTCCGAAAAGCGAAAGAAAATTTGCGTAGCTCCTGGGCCATTAACCCCCAGCCGATGGCTGTAAGCGTTTAATTGCCCTGCGGTCCCCCAAAGACATTTTCCCTGCCGTTGAGTGACATCAATTCGCTCACCGACAAAATGCAGCTCGACGAATTTCGAAGCTCATGAGAAGCGAACGAGTGAGCTTGTGGCCACTCCGCGAGCCTCTGAGTTGAGAACGTGTGCATTATTGGTATTCAACTAATTCTAACATATTTATAAGACTACTAACATTGCGAGGAATAGTTTATGAAAATTGTTGCCAGCTAACTGTTCCAAGTGCTAGTTCTATTGACGACAGAAAATTTGCCTATATCTGCTCTCTGCTTTGTCTGAATTTTGGGACAATGGTCCCTTTTAGCGAAATATGTTGGTTTCTCTAGTCTATTCTGAATTTCCTATCAAGCCGGTTGGCCTACGTACGATTCATGTAAAGTGCAAAGCCTCGCATTCCTTTCGAGCGGTTCCCATGCTTGTTTAAATGTGTTTTTCCCGTACGTATACTTGAAAGCTTTCTTTTAAATTCTTTCTAAAGTTACAGTGGTTAGCACGGTTTCCTGTGTAGTTCACATATATTTACAGTTCTTGGTAACTATAAAACATTTCAATTTCATCTGCAGAAAACGTATTTACCTCTGTGTTCACAATGAAAAGAGATTAGAGAGTTTTTAGTAGAGATTAGAGAGTTCACAATGAAAAGAGATTCCAGAATTTCTAAACCTCTCAGTTCATTAGTATTGGAAAACAAAACGTAGTACTGATGGACATGAAACAATATTTTTGAGGTTTTCGATTTTCCGAATCGGGCATGTATAATTTACTTCTCTGTTGTAGCTCTTCTACAGATATTTCTTTTATGCGATCTAATCGTACAGGTTCTGCTAGTTTATTTTAAGAATGATAATGAAAATTTAGTTTCTCCTGTATTGGGTAATCCTAAATAATTGAATATTTCTCTAAGAAGTATTGTAGTCATTATGTTAATGAAACCAGTGATCTAAGATTTCAAATCCCATAGGTTTTTCGTCCAATTTCTCTTGATACTTTAAGCAAATACTAAGATGATCCCTTGTTTTGCTTGTGAACTTTAGGATCCGTACTTTCACTAACCATAAAATCTGCAATTAAGAGCTCACGAAAACCAGCGAAGATATTGTATTTCCTCTACAGACGTCATACAAAGATTTTATTAGTGGAAAGTCCTTTCATTACTAATCTCAGAAGAAACTTACAAATTGATTCGGATATCCATTCTTTATTAAATTCCACTTCAGAGTGTAAAAAAATATTAAATTCCTATGTGACACAAAATTAGATAAATATATGTAATAGTTCCTTTATTGTTACAAAAATTCACATGCCTGTAATATTGAATGAAATCATAGTTGAATGTTTTATATTGTTCAGTGATAATGTTAAATATTTCATTGTAATGTATGTTTTGTAAATTTTATTATGCAGTACCAGAGATTTAAATATACCAACATTCACGCATTTCTTTCTTTTATAGCAGTTTTTTGCAAAATAAACTACAAACAGCAAAATTTGCAATATAAACTTCATTAAACAGCCTTGTTGGTAGAAAATTAGCCTAATTCCTTTGACTTCCTTTGAAGCCAAAAAGTACAAAATTCTCACAATATTTTCAAAGTTGTCGCGTACATACAACGAATTATAAGCAAGAAAATTATTACATATTCCTTCTCCTGGAATCAATGGGATGAAAAATATTCCCAGAATTCAGGTTACCTGTAACGGTAGAAGCATTTATTCAGTATTGAAAAAAATCTTTTAAAAATATTAGGACTTCAATCTTCCAAAAGCATCGAAATTTTTTTATCAATCGCCTATGATCAGCTGGATCACTTCCAAGCATCTATCATTACGTGCTCGTTAGTAATTACGTATTCACCCTACCGCTCTCGCTAATAATAAACTATCTTGCGCATAAAACTTATTTTTAGTCACTTGTAAGATTTATATTATATACATTCACAATTTACTCAAGAATGGAATAAGCGCGACGCAATCCTCTTGGCATAATACATGGACATTTATACTAAACGATAGATGAAGTTTACGTTTGTACTTGGCGAAAGTACACAACACTCCAGAAGTGAAACCCAATCCCAATATGACACAACTTGTTTGGCAACTTCACCGCATCTTCGGACTCCTTTGCAAAGCCTCCCCAGCCTTCCAGAGCCCCCTGCAACTCCCACCCCTTCACCGCCACGCACCTTTTCACCTCTTCGACTCGCCTGCAACCACCGCCGGCTTCTGCCTCTGTTTGGTTTACATTCGAGAGGCTGGCTTTTCTTTCATCTCGAATGCCTGACTTTCCGGCCCCGCCGAAGGCAGTTGGATCGTGGAGGGGGGGCGGGGGCGCTCGGGCCTTTGCCATGCAAATGGCAGTCGCCAAACTGACGAAACGCAGCCTCGAGTAATACAGTGTAAATTACTCTCCCCTCCCCCCCACCCGCGCAGCACTACCACATCGCCACACTGCCGCACTGTGGGCCAAAAGAGCGGCAACGGGTTGCGCTTTTTGCGTACTTTTGTTGTGATTTCAAAACAAGCCTTTAAAGAAATGAAAAATAAATGTAATGGGTGAAATAAATATTGTTGCGTTTTAAAGTAAAAATTTGTCCTTTATTTAAAACTTACCCCCTCAAGCAGCCACTTCTGTAGTGTTAATCGTTTGTAAAGTTGAGGTTTCTCGGACTAGAACAGTAAAAACGTCTTACCAGACTTTACTGCGATTTTTCTACCTTTACCCCTGAAGGCTCGCCTTCAGGTTGGAATATGTCACGGTATTTCGCGACGTTCTCAGTCGTGCCGCCAGGTATCGCACGATCGAGACTGCATGCGATCATGCGTATGAAGCACTGCATGCGATCATGCGACTTCTATCGGCACAACGGAGAAAGACGCGAAATGCCGTGTGATATTCCATCGTAGCCATAGGGGCTTGAGGGGCAGAGTTAGAAAAATCGCACTATAGTTTGTTGCAAATATGAAAATGGGATGTGCAATAATACTGAGAACACGGTTCAAGACAACCAGCGATACAAATCAAAAGGTGTTTAGTAAAAATGAAACCAACAGTTAAGGGATTACCAACATTATTTTGATTACAAAACTTATAGTAGGACATCGGCAGAAAGAAAGATTTTGTACATGCTTTATTACAGTACAACACTGGCTACTTTATTAGATATTTGCACAAGAAAAAAACCGCTGTAGGCACCTTGGCCGAAGTATGATGTTTTTGAATTTGGCCATTGCGAGCCCCATCTAAAAATATTCACATATTGCTACGCAAACTGACATTAAATCAATCCAAGTTGGGGCAAGTTAGATAAAATTGCATGTAACGAAAACATATTATATATTATTTCTTTTATAAATGCAATTGAGGTACTTGCGTGTCTTATTGTGTCGATGAGTAGATGAAATCATCCAATATTCTATTACACATGTATTGCGTGCACAGATGGTACCACTGGCGTTTTACGAATATCACAATATAACTTAAATTTAATCTACATAACCTAAAAATGCAGTTCATTTTTAGACAATTAACCTAAAAGAAAGTCGTTTTTGCGCGCTGTTTTCGAAGAGACGAACCCAGCCATTAAATTTGTAGATGTGAGAAAAAGTATCTTTTGAGAGGATTCACTTCACCATGCTAGATGAAATCCAACAAACTGGAAAATATATCCGTCTGATGTTATAATGCGAATGTGTTATGAGTGTGTAATTCGTTTTAACACATTTTATTCTTTCCCATTTTTGGCAACCCAGATTCTTTAAAGACAGAAATGATGTGAATAGACTCACTCAGCAAGACAGAAAGAATCCAATTATGAACACATTTTATTCCATATCTCTTTTCGTAAGATATCGATTGTTGACATTTGGTAATTCTATTCCAAGAAGCTTCAAGCGATGCCAAGCAACCAGCCCGGCATCTGTTTCTTGAGGCATATTTTACACGTACCTTATTAATTAAGAGGCACTGACATACATACAGGTTATATAAACAGATTAATATACAGATTGGAAGTACTTTTTATTTACACTAGCGCATAACGGAAAGTGAATTCGCTGCGACACGATATTATCTTCACCTTCATAGCATTGCTCGGTACGTCAATATAATTTTCACAATACTTGCACTTCTGTGCTTCGAAGAGCCGAATTGACTAGCTATTATCGATTATGACTATTATCTAGATCTTCTGTGTGCTAATTTCAAATAAATGATTGAATGTATATTCACACAATAACTAATACATCAAGAAGATAAACAAGATACTTTGAACAAATCAAGTAGTACACATAATAAAAAAATATGGAGGTCGCAAAGCAACGGGTATTGCCGAGCAACCATGGGCTTAAGTAGAATAATGTTATACTATCCTGATAGGGATTCAACAATTTTCACATTCAAACCTATGATTGAAAGGTGCGGAATTTTCTTATGGGTCCAGCAATTATTCGGTATTTCGTCGTTATCAATTCATTGTAAATATAACGGACACAAATGATTCGTAATGCGCGCATTTCGACCTCTTTCGGACCACTGTGCTCCGCTTTCCTCGTCGTCGTCGCTGCCGCCGCAGTCGCCGCGGAGCAGCGCCGCCTGATCTTTTTTCATGACGCGAACAATTGCGCAGGTGAGAGGTTATTGCTTTCGTCGGTGGCGGCGCCCCGGCGGACAGACTCCTGAGAGAAATTCCAGCTTCCATCAGACCCTTCGCGCTTTCTTTGGAATGCAATTGCTCTTAATGAGGTCACGTGGGTTATTTTGACTCACCATCATGGAATTTGTAGAGTTCATAATATTAGTACAAGAATGACATTTGATTTCTCTTTATCTTTTGGTTAGATATTAGTGGGTGTTTGTTAAGTTTAAGCCCGTTAAATTAATCTATGTGAGAAGACAATGTTTTGGATTTTTATGGAACCTCCTTCACAGATGGAAAATACAGCATATAGACAAATTTTTAAAAACATCGATGTATGCTAGGAACATGGGAATTCGTGTTTATTAAGAATATTTGTAATTGTACTGCATCCCGTTCAATAGAATTATAAGACAGTTATCCAAAAATGTATCAGTCAAAACGAAATGCTAAGCTTTCATTAAATAAACAATTTTCTAAAGCGCAACTGTCAAAAAAGAAAGGAGCTTAAAAATGTACAGATACATCTAAAATAAACTTACGTTTCTATCGTTAACCGCAACTCAGCAGTTTGTAAACTGCAGGATAGAAACTTCGTTTCCCCTAAATTGCAAAGAGCCTGCCCAACGAAATCGGCGCCAGAGGACGGAGAGAGGAGGGGGGGCAGGACACAAAAGAGGGAGGGGATTTATCGGAGGGACCATGAATGGGTCCTCCAATCTTCTTGTGCCTGCTGTCGCTTCTGTTTGATTTTGCGTGAGATCGGCGAGCGGGGAGGGGGCGGAGTGGAATGGAGCGGGGTGATGGTGGGGGGGGGACGCGACCACTACTTCAGGAGGATATTGAGGTGCAGGGGCATCGCCCGGCTCTTCAAATGTTGGCGTCCGCCCGTCCGGAGGTCGTGCTGAGTAGGCAGGAGAGTCAGACTCCCCTACCCGCACGCCTCTCTCTCTCCCTCTCTCTCTCACTCTCTCTCTTCCTCACCCCCTTTCTTAGAGCTTGTCCCGGCTGGGGCGGTGCCCCGCTGGCGGGAGATACCTGGTTGGGGAAACCCCCGCTAGTCGACGGTAGGTCGACGCCAGATCTCGTCATCCAACGGGGGAAAGATCACCGCCACTTCCCGATGAAAGAACACACTACACGTACGGGATGAATGACCTCAGTAGTTGACGCCCCGGCATCACAAATAATCAATCAATCCTCACCCTCTCCATCATTATAGCAGCTTCAGTTGCTGTCTGGAAGAGAATTCCAGTGGCTGGCTGCTTTGTTGGATAGTTTCCCGTGGATTCTCCAATCAACACTAGGCGAATGCCGCAGCAGTACCCAAACAAACGAGCCACATACCGCGTGCGATATTTCCTTCCTTTTCCTTGATCAAATCCTCACCGTTACTTACACACACACTTACATGCACTACCCTATCATGGGAGATTAGAAGAAAATTAGAACTTGTTTCGGCTGGGGCGGTACCCTGCTGGAGGAATGTTCCTAGTTGGAAAAAATCCCGCAAGCCATCTTGTAGGTTGGCGCCGGATCTCGCCATCCAGCGCGGGAAGATGACCGCCAACTCCTGCGACAAAAATCAACACTGCACTTGCTGGACTAATGACTTAAGCAGTTGACGCGCCCGGATACACTAATCAATCAATAATTTTCGCGACCTTCAGCAAGCTTTCGGCTCTCTTCAACTTATGGCCACACACTTCGGTTTCATTTCTTACTTCGAATTCCTGAAGATCAAAATAAACGTTGACCACAAAGAAAGTGATAAAACTTTTTTTATTTTTGCAAAAAGTCATGTAAAGATACAATATATTGTATATTAAATAAACATTAAATTTCAAAAACTGTTATTTTGATTTAAGAACTATGAACAAACATAAATATTCATAATATGATTGATCCAATCTAAATAGTACGGAGTCTTCCATTTTCATCCAAACAGTCGTGTTCTGTTTCCGAAGCGGAGAATATTGCATTACGACCGCTTTGTACAGGCACTCCAGGAGTTGAATACTCACAACAAGTCAGCAATATTATTATTCACATCACACGCGCCCTCGCAGAGTGTCATCGAGTCACCCCTTTCATACAGCACGTTCACAATGGGAATGCACTAGTGGACTGCAAGTGGGAGACGAGGATGATGAGAATAATAGTGGCGCTAGCAAGGAGAGGACGAGAGAAAACCGCTCATGCAGGGAGGCTAGAGAGGGACTCGTGTATTGCAGTAGATGTCCGTTCTGTTGGGGCTGTGTAACGAATCGATGCGACTGAAATGTTAAAATCAAAACTGAAAAAGTAAGTGAAATACAAGTGAATTGGAAATTCAATGAGTTTTAGTTTTGTGTACAAGTGTGGGAATATTATTATTCTTCGTTTTTTAGCCGTGATTTTGTAATTCATATTAGGTTTGTAAAAGAGGTAATGAGATCACAATTAGAAATTAGTGTATTTAACACGTTATACACATATGTACATAATCCAAACATGTTTCGGGGATCTTTCCTCATCTTCAGTGGTAGTAACATTAACCCAACGAATATTCAGGTAATGTGGTCATTAAAAAGCGGATGGACGGTCGTTTTGAAAATAACCACTTTTTCGGTATCAGGGGGCCGCAAAACGTGTATTTCTGTTGAAATCTCGAAATCGATTCCACAGCATTACATAACTTTCCCTCTACTACGTATATTACTCTGTATATACGTATGTATACGGGATAAAAAAAGTACTGGTAGCTGATCGGACACACTTGGCTTTAGCAGTCAATGGGAGAACCTCTTAAGGCATTTACGAGAAATGGCTACCAAGTTCATGTGTCAAGACAACAAAATTTAAACATACACATACTAAAGTGTAGATGACGTTGGTCAAGTACGTGTACGCGCGTCGTTATTGGTCGAAAAAACAGAGATAAGTTTATTCATTCACCGCGTGACGTCGCTGAAGCTAAGCGAGTTCGATTAGCTGCTGTTTTTCATATATGCAAACAAGCCTTCAACACCAGAGTTGTCTCATTCTTAAAGTCTTCAAGTCTCCGGCATTTGCCCTTCATTGATCGAATAAACGCAAGAGTCGGCCAGTGTGTGTGTTGACATGGGCGTGTCGGCGCGGGTTGACAAGGGTGTGTCAGCGTTGGAGTTTCCGCATGGAAGTGTCGACCTAAGCATGCCAGTGGGCGTGTCGGCCTGACAATGTCAGAGTGGGCGTGTCGACTAGGGTGTGGGCGATCGGCGGGGGCCTGTTTTGAAATGGCCGTGTTTTGGCGTGGTCGTGTTCGTGTCGGCGTGGTCGTGTCAGCATGGGCGTCGGATTATCAGGGCGTGGTATGTTTTGTAGAAATATTTTCATGCGCGAGTCAATTTGGTACTCCCACGCCTGTTCGAGTGTGCCCAGTGCGTGTCGCCAAGAGCGTGTGTCGGCGGGGGCGTGTCGCCGAGAGTGTTTGTCGGGGTGTGTCGACGTAGCCCCGTGCGTCGCGTGAACGTGTGTCGGCATGGGCGTGGCGCCGTTCGCGTGTGTCGATGTGGGGGTTAACGTGTGTCGGTTTGGGCGTGTGTCGATTTGGAGGGTGTCGGTTTGGGCGTGTGTCGGTTTGGGCGTGTGCCGGTTTGGGTGTGTGTCGGAATGGGTGTGACGCCAAACGCGTTTGTGGGAATGGGCGTGACGCCGTGGGCGTATGACGGCGTGAGCGTGGGTCGGTTTGGGCATGTCGCCGTTTGCGTGTGTGGATATGGCCGTGCGTCGGGGTGAACGTGTGTCAGTTTGGGCGTGTGTCGGCGGGGGCGTGTCGCCGAGAGTGTTTGCCGACGTGTGTCGACGTAGCCGTGCATTGGGGTGAACGTGTGTCGGCATGGGCGTGTTGACGTAGCCGAGCGTAGGGGTGAACGTGTGTCGGTTTGGGCGTGAGTCGGTTTGGGCGTGTGTCCGCATGAGCGTGCGTCGGCATGAGCGAGGGTCGGTTTGAGCGTGGGGGTCGGTCGGCAAGGGCTTGGGCGGGACGGGGTGGTCGCGGGGAGGGGCGGGGAAGGATGGAGAGGGGCGGGGAGGGGGGTGAGGGGCGGGGAGGGGCGCGGAGGTGTCGCGGATGGCCGCTCTGCATACGGCGGAAGGCGGCGACCCCGAAAGGCACTTAGTCCCCTCCGCCGTGGCGCCCGCCCGCGCGCTATTCAAATGGCCTCGCGGAGGATTCCGTCAATATTATCGTTAGCGAGCCTAGGGGCTCGGACAAATCCCGCCTATTTACATTCATATTACCTCTGGGCTTGTCCTCGCGCCGCAGCCGCCAGCGCCACCGTCACCTCCAGCACACGCAACGCACGCCGCGTTGGACGCAACGCGGGGCTTTGGCTTATCGATGGAAATTTCCTCATTTTCAGAAGCAGATAAAATATATTGTATTTTAAACACTGTTCAACCAGCATTCAAGATAATAAAAACTACATGTAGGGTACGTATTCACGTACATTCTGCACAAAACATTCGATACAAATACATAGTTACGTTCAACAGTGACAATCAGTAATCATATGCGAGTCATACATTTCATTTCATGCTCTTCACTTTGGTATGATCTGTTAACAACTATTCTCCTAAAAAAAGATACATTAATATCTGTTCGTAATACTATATTGTTTTATCGACTTAACGCAACGAAATAGAGGAAGAAAAACACCTTTCTGACAGGCGTCTGTTAACGATATTTTCAGTCCATAAGAACAATTGCAACAACATGGTAGAAGTTGAACATGGCGTATGAACCCAAACTACATATATATTTCTTAATTATATGAATTTTTCTTACAGGAACGTAATATTTCGGAAAGTAGTGAACAACACACTACAGAAACATAAGATTGGTTGCACATCTCGGCTTCGGTTTATAATATTCAAGCATATTCGTTATTTACTGTAAAAACGACGGATAACTTAAAGAAGCTTACGGTATCCGTATTTCGTGGACATGAGTCAATATGAATTGATAATCTTTGTAATATTCGTCGATACCTCCCCGAGGCACCTCTCATCTTTTTGAAGTATTGATACGGATTTTAAATATTGATTAAATCATTACAATAACGAAGGAGCACAACGAATTATTTAATATCTGATATTAATAGTACATAATTTATTCAATTCATCTCAGTTGAACCTTATTTTACGTGGCGAGGCACGGGCCATCAGACTTGCCCTTCTTTCAGGCTTGAGGATCTTTTACATGGAGTAATCTACAACGTAGGACCGCAGACTTTACTTCACCCCCAAGGCATGCGTACGAAGGATTTTTTGGGTTTTCGGTTTGATCGGGTTTGCACCCGCGAACTTGGTATAACAATCCAATGCGCTAACCGTTACACCACCGTAGCCACTAAATTCAATAACTTAAGTTGCCATGAAATTTGCTGATGGCAAGCCGCAGAAAATATAACTTATTTTTTAAATCAAGAGAGTGGAAGAGAACTGCAAACTCTTGAACGTGAGGTATTTGGCAAAAAGGAAACAAACAAAACAAACAAAAAACAAACAACCTCAACCAACCTTCATTTACGGTATTTTCAAGAACATCAATACTTTACATGAAAGTGTATTTTCTTCCTGTCTTTATCTTTAACCTTGCCTCAAGGTGCAATGTTCGACTTGAGGTCAGCGATTTCGCTCCGATTCTCGATTCTCATCCACTCCCAGCCTCTTAGGTCGCCGGTCCACTTTCCCTTTGTGCATCGCGCGTCCGTCCCGACCCGCCTTGTCCCGCTTCGTCCCGTTCCAACCCGTCTCGTTCCGACGCGTTGCTCTTGTCTTGAGCAGGAAATTGAATTTCGGACGGCCTTAGGCGTTTGGAAATTCTACTTTGCTCAGAAATTAATATCCTGAAAAAAATCGCTGGCAAAATTAAACTTCCGCAAACTTACGCACAAGAAGAATGATTGTAAACAGCTATGGAGACTGCTTACATTGCCTGCAACAATTAAAATACATACAAAATTGAGATTGTTTTATGACGCTCATTCGAAATGAAAAGGCTGCGTTGGGTACTTATAGGACCGAACATAATAATAATATATTAATCAGAATATAATGATACTAAAAACAAAATCTTGTTTGTAAACCATATTTCATAGAGATGTTAAAAGTGATTCGAAAATGTTAGTTTGGTCAGATACGTTTTGTGAGTGAACTGTCCCAAAACAAAAACTCAGCTGTGTAATTAGAATTTACTGGACCCAATTGTAAGAAAATGTATAAAGATATTCAAGGTTTCATGCACTTGAGGTAAAGCAATCATGTTATATATCTTGCAATTTTTTTTCTCTTTATGTTTTAAAGTGGTGCCTCTTCTTCACATTGAACGTTTCTCTTTAAAAAAAACAAACAAGAAAACATACACTTTCTGAGTTATCCAACAATGTTCGGACACTTCCTTATTTACGAAAGATAATGCTAGTCGAGTGTAAGAAGACCAGTACCGTCCACGCGTATCAAATAATGTAAATAACATGGCCTTGTCGTTTCTGTCAAACACATCATTTCCTCTTTAACGTAAAGCTAGCTTGTCTTTTTCTGATAACATTAACAGCTCTGCGATATTTATGGCACGTGTTGTCTTTGACTTTTATTTTAATACTTCAACATCTTACAAACAGAAATATTCAACTAGTGGTTAGCACTGTAAATCTTGTTACAACGTTACAATTGGCGCAAGATGAACATAAAATATAAAGCACATCCACCCCGCCGCATTCTGTTTTGCTCCAGCGTCTACGTCCAGCCTCACCCCTCCTCACCCACTTCATTTGGTTTTGACTCACACGTTCCGGCCACCTCGCTTCGTCCTGTGCTGCTCCACCTCAGGGCCTTGCAACTCTCCATCAAAACCGGGGACAAAGCTGGAGGGCGCTATTACAGGAGGCGCTAGTGTCGCCGGGTACAGCTGCAGGCCAGGCTCGCCAACTTCCGCACATAAAAATTGGCTGATATCTGATAAATACGAAAAGTGTCTTCTAAATACTTAATTATTCACAATATAGACATATAACAAGACGCTGAAGTAAGCGCGAACATCGACGCTAGCTTTTGTAACATTAAGCGCCTGTTTGCGTCTCGCGAACCTACACAGCAGCCACGCACGTTTTAAGTATCGTTGGCAGCAGTTCGTGTTTTAGTTCCTGTTAGAGATGGGCTTAACAGCTTTTCTTCAACAACTGTTATCGGAATAACAGTCGACTCGTAATAACAGTTATTAATAAAAGATAAAAAACAACAGCTCCATGATCAGCAACCTAACATGGCCGAATGCTAAAAGTTAAACCTGAATGAACGGCCAAGGACGAATAGTAATTAAGTAGCAAATGTGTATATAATATTACTAAAATAACACTGATTCGGGTTCGGATTGCAAATATTCTTTTGCGTATGCAACTTCTCCTTAGTGAAGTGATGAGTGCCAAAAACAATCAGGGGAAACTGTGTTTGTGATTACCTACAGCTAAAGTGGGATAGGACAGAAAGAAATTATGAAACATAATGGACGAATTGAATTTGAAAGACAAAATTCTTATTGTAGTTTATACAATAAAATATAAAAATATTGTGGAGCATGGTATGTATTAACGGCGAATTATTTATTAATGAATCTATAATTTCAACACGTGTTAATCACGATTCATTAGCTGCAGTGAAAGTTATCGTACAAAATAGGTGCCGCGGATGCTTGTAGTAGTTCAGGTTCGGTAGATTGCAATGCCATGAATTTCAACCGATAACAGCCAATAATAGGATAAACGAAATAACTATTATTTGGCGTAATAGTTACGAAACGTTAACTGTTAAGAAATAACAGTTTAGCTGTTAAGGGCTCATCTCTACTTCCTGTAAAAAGGTGCTGGAGAAGAGGGCGCATCTGTAAAAGTCTCCATCACGTTCTATGGGAGTTAAAAAGCCCTGCTCCACCTCGCCACGCCCTGCTCTGCTTTGCTGTGCACCACCCTTCTGCGTCCCATCCCACCCGGCCTCACCCTCCCCGCTCTATCCTCAACTCACCGACTCGCCCCTCCCCGCGACGTGAGGCGAGGACCTTACACTATCTTTCCTCTGCCACCTCTCCTCGTCTTGATCTGCTCTGCGCCATTCTGCTGCGTCCCGTTCTGCCCGGCACTTCCCTCCCTGCACTTCCTGGTCCCGTCCTCAACTTTCCATCTCGCACCTCCTCGTCGCGTTTTGACCTAATCCGCCCTCCAAACTCGATCTCCTGTGCTCTGCATCATCATGAAACCCGCCCCGCTCCGCTCCGTCCCATGCCACCCCGTTGTGCCTTTCTCCTCCCCACGTCATCTCGCTTTACTCTTATTCGTCACGCCACTCTACGTCACGTAACGTCACGTCACGTCACGTCAGGCTACACCACACCGCGCCACGTCACGCCTCGCCACGCCACGATTCCGCGCAACGCCACGCCGAGCCACGCCACGCCTCGCCACGCCTCGCCACGCCTCGCCACGCCTCGCCACGCCTCGCCACGCCTCGACACGCCTCGACACGCCTCGACACGCCTCGCCACGCCTCGCCACGCCTCGCCACGCCTCGACACGCCTCGACACGCCTCGACACGCCTCGACACGCCTCGCCACGACTCGCCACGCCTCGCCACGCCTCGCCACGCCTCGCCACGCCTCGCCCACTCCGCCTCTCCGCACTCCCCACCCCGGCCCGGCCTCTTCGCCCAGCGGGCTTCTGGCGGAGTGCCACGCGGGCGGCGCGCCGCGGGCGCGGAGACATACTTTAAGTGTTGCCGCATGATTTAGCCCTTTGTGGCCGCTGTCCGCCATAGGTGGGGGCCCCGCGCCCGCAGCGCGGAGCGCCTCATTCCCACCGTAATGGCAGCCGAATAAAACTTTCCGCGCGCTTCGTGCGGGAAAATTGCGTTACGCCGACCTCCCCTGCGTTTCAGCGCGCCCCGCCCACTCGGGCACTGACACTCCCCGCCCCGCCCCCCGCCGGCCCCGTCCCACCCCCATCCGCCGACGGCGAAAAAAGTACCAGCGGAGTAGAACAAGTTTAATGAAAAGAATCGGGCAGGCGGGTGGGTTGGTTGGTTTTTTGCCGGCGGCCGACTTGAAAGAAGGGGAATAAATTTATCACACAAATAAAAGAAGACGGCGGGCCGCGCGACGCGCGCATATTTCCTCGTGACTTTTGTGAACTAGCGTAGGCTAGACGGCGGCCCCGCCACGGGGCGACGGCCCGCGCCGAGGCAGGGAAGACGGGGAGGGGCGAGGTGGCCGAGGAGAGTTTTTTGTCGCCGCTGCAGAGACGCTGAGCGAGAGGTCCTAGGGTTCGAGTCAGGGCCCTGCAACTCTCTATCAAAACCGGGGACAAAGCTCGAAGGTGCTACTATAGGAGGCGCCGGGTACAGGCTCGCCAACATCCGCACCTAAAAATTGGCTAATTTTGAGAAATACGAAAAGTGCCTTCTAAATGTTCAATTATTCATAATATATACCTATAAGAAATCGCTGAAGAAAGCGCGAACATCGACGCTATCTTTTGTAGCATTACGTGCCTGCTTGAGCGTAATGCGAACCTACGTAGCAGCCACGCACGTTTGAAGTATTGTTGGCAGGAGTTCGTATTTTAGTTCCGGTAAGATGGTGCTACAGGAGAGTGTGCCACTATAATGGTCTCCACCACGTTACATGGTAGTTGAAGGGCCCTGGTTCGAGTTCTGGTAGAAGAGGATTATCGACACTTCTACAGAGCTAGACCGAATTCGGCCGCTGGTCGGAGGGGAATGGTAGCGGTCAGCTGCTTGATCGGTATTTTTCTGATATTTCTTCGATCAATTCCAGGTGAATGCAGAAGCATTTCTCTAACAATCTGGCCACGGATCACGCACTATCTTTCTTCCTCCCCTTACACACATTTACACAAAGACACGCTTTTGTGCGCTTCAACGAGTACGCACTGTACTGCTCAGTGGAGCTCTGAGATTTTCTCGGCTGGGGTTGTGCGTCAGTGGCGGAGATACGAGGAGTGGGAAACCCTGACGTCTAGGTGGATAACGTATCTCACGTTCCAGCGAGAGAGATAAAAACTCCACCGCCTGGGATATAAAATGCACTGCACTTACGGGACTAATGACCACACCTGTTGACGCGCCCGGACACGCAAAATATATAATCAATTGAGAATTTGAGAATTAACCAAAAATTGGGTGAGGACGAGCTCCAAGACATAGCAAGGCAGGGGTGAATCAACGAATGGATGTGTTGGCTTGGGGGGTATGATAGGCATACGATGAGATTAAAATCCTCGAAGTGAACAAAGAACGTTGAATAATACCAGAAATAATTGTTGTGTTGACGATTAAAAAAGAGTGAATTAGGTAGGAATGAGTGTGACGAGGTCGATTGTAAAGTGAAGGACAAAGTAAATAGAGAAATAGCGATGGTTAAGGTGACAATGACCAAGGTACAAGCGAAAAACTAGTTAAAGAGGATGGAATGGGTCTTGAGGTTCGGATGATGAACGTGGTGACTCACTTTCGAGGAGTCACGAACATGGCTTTGCACTCTGCGGGCAAAGACAAACGTATTCAGAAAGTGAGTGGAGGTTTGGTTCTAATGGAAATACGAATGAAGCTGGAACGGAACGATTGAGAACGAGAATGAACCAATAGTAAAGAAGAATGGAAGGGAAGAAATGAACGAAGAAATGGAATCATGGCGTGGAAATGGACAGGAGGAGCTCATTGCAGGAGCAATAACAATATTTTTCATCGGTATCGTCTCCATTGCAAAGTCATGGAAAATAATGGCATTTTAAGTTAAAAATAATTATCTGAAAACAAGTTCATAACGGAAATATTTATTATAGATTTCAAACGTATTTATTAATAAGTATTACGTATTTATCTCACACGCTATATCTAGAACATTGCCGACAAGAATCTCAAATACATTATTCTGTTGTACAATTGTACAATTGCAATGTACAATTACAATAAAAGTACAGATTAAAAGAAAAAAATAATTTCACGGAGATGAGAAATTTCTATTTAACAGTATTAATATTTGTTAAAAACATGTATAAATTAGGCAGGCAGCAACGTAATTTCGCAGCACAGTTCAGTTAAGGGCCTGATTCGTAACATTTGGTGGTGCGTAACTCAACAACAGTGGGTGTGGGTCAATATATCATTTTAAAGGACGACGACTGATATATGCTCCTGGAGCAATAATGAAGAAAATGATATCCATTGAGACCTTCTATCATTACTGGCCACTTAATCCTTTTGAGTAGCCTCACTCTTTCGTATACGGAAGGTAATATGTGCCGCCAAATGCAAAGATTGCAGTTTCAGAATTCTATTAAAATAGATTTTGATAACATACGGATGAAATCTCTAATGGCCGACTGCTTTGGTCGCTAGTTTTTCGTGGTTTCTCTGATTACTGCCGGACGAATGATGGAGTCAACAACAGTCAGTTAACAACCGTCTCACGGACCCCGTGTGACTTTTTCTTGCTTATCCTTATTTTTTTCCTCTTCCAATACATATACACGTACATTTACTCTCACTAAGCTACCGCTCGTGGTAGGAGCTAAGAGATTTTCCTGATAGAAAGTTGTCGCGCTAAGGAAGATACCTGGAGGGGGAAATCATCAAGAGTATAGATCAGCGCTGAATATCACGTTCTAACGAGTGAGAAACATCGCTACCCCCAGGATATAACATTCACTATTCTTATAAGACCAAGGAAACATTTAATAAATTACGTAACGCAGATTCAGAATATTTTGAATTCCTCCCTCTTCCCCCGCGTAACGTACACGGGGCTTGAATTTCCCTTACGATAACGCGAGCTTGAATCTCCCTTACTGAATAATTATGTAAAGCTTGCCACAACACTGCCCATTTACAATAAGTAAAATTAATTATAAAGAATGATATATATTATACAATTATGTATTATATGTATTAAAACCATTTGATTAATTTTATGTGTTTTATATTAAAATTTATGATAGCGAAATCAGTATTAGTCGGCAATGCTGACTGTACCTAACGAAAAAATTGGTGACAATTTTCGAGAGAAGGAAGGATGTCCCGGCGAGAAAATTTCTGACGGCAAGCCGTGCACACGTCGTCGTAGATGATGCACGAGCGAGAGTTCACTGCGCCAGTTTAATTGAATTCGGATATTTTTTAAATATTTTCTTCGTAATCTTACAGTTTCAATCAATGTATCATTGATGAAAAACTTTTCCATTTATAGCAACATTTTGTACCTTGAATATTTTTAATTAATTTATATATTTTATATTTAATTTGTTAATATTTTAATGTTTTAGTGTAAGACAGAATAAAATTAATTACTTCAGCTAATGCTGAAAAATTAGCAAAAAATAAATATCGACGTTACGTAACATTAAACTGACATTCCCTACCCCCACGTAATGCAGCATAATGTGCTCCCCTCCCCTATTTAGCGCTACATAATTTATTGACGACCCCTAATGGCATTAGCAGTTGACGCGCGATTAGCGGTTTAGCGCCCGGGAGCACTAATCAATCAATCAATCAATCGATTACATATTTTGCCTTTGAAGCGATGCAGGAGCGAAAGAAGAGGTGTCGATTTCCCTCATGTGTGATTTCTCGCACGGATACTTAATTAGCTTATTCTATTCGTGCATGAACAGGTACACATGAAATTGCTTACCCTTTTTCATAGGACTGGTAAGACATGAACCATTTTCACAAACTTACAAAAAAGTATACTGAAGAAGACTTAAAATACATAGAATAATAAGCTCGTGAGTAGATAATGGCAAGGCAACTTAAGTGGCTTTTACAGAAGAGCTAGCTTCAAGTTCAAGAGTAAAGTTGAACAACATAATCCTATTTATTGTAATAAAATTCAATGCATACGTTACTGCACTGTATTACATCAATTTTGAAGTCATTTGCCAATCTCTAGCAGAAACGGAAAAGATAAATATCTCAATTTTGCTTGCTGATTGACTTACTATTGTTTAACCACAAGCGCATAAATTATAAAAATACAGTTGCTCGCGTAAACTATTTTCAACGATTAAAAAACAATAACAGAGTAACTTTGAATTATGACAACTTTATACATGTCCCTGGAAGTCAAATATGGAAAGATGTAGACACATGTACGGAAAAAGTGGAGAGGGTGGAAACGGACAGTGAAAGGGCCAGGCAGGGGCCCAGGAGGCGGAACTGTTTGTGCAGTCAGCACGAGCGGCGGCGCGCAATATATATAATTCGTTCGCTGCCTGTGTGTTGTGGAAATAACTCAGCCGACTGTCTCGGAGAGGCGCCCTTCAGCGGGCCTGGCACTCGCACCGACTAATTTTTCAAACTCTGCTCTCCCCTCTCCTTCCCTCCTACTCGTTCCTGCCCTACTCCCCACCGCCCCGCCCCGCTCCCTTCTCCCCTCCTGCTCTGCCCCGCTTCGTCTCGCACGCTCTGCTCGCACCCGCCCTACCCTTCCCATCCCGTACTGCCCGCCTCGCTTTTCCCACCCCGCCTCGCCCTGCATCCCAATCACGTCCCGCCCCGCTTCACCCCCTCCGTCCCGCCTCTTCCTGCATCCCCAATCTCGTCACTCCCAATTCATCCTATCCCACCTCGATTCTATTTGCATCTCCAATGCCGTGCCACCCCACTTCAATCGCCTATCCGCGTCCCCAATTCCGCCCTGCCCCAATTCATCTCCCCGCCGGGTTCTGCATTCCCAATCCCATCCCACATCTTCTTCATTCCACCCCATCTCACCTCACTATCCCCAGTACCTCTCACCCCACTTCATTCCACCCGTTTCCACCTCTCTTTGCATCCCCAATCGGTCCCCTCATCCCATCCCTCCTGCCTCTGCAATTCTAATCACGCCCCTCCTCATCCCAACCCACCTCAGCTCCCTCTGCAACCCCACTTTCACCCCACCTCACTTCAATCCCCTCATCCTTCCTCTCCCTGCGCTCCCAACTCCGCCCTGTCACACTTCATCCCACCCCACCCCACTCCTCTCTACATGGTACCGTTTATCCTGTCTTTTTCCTCCCTTCTCCGACCCAATCCACCACATCCCATTCTGCTCAATGTCGCCTCTTCGCGACCTTCTCCCCACACCCATGACTGCACGCCATCCCCCTCACCCCGTTTCATTCACTTGGTACCTTTCCAGCCCCCACGTCCCACCCTGTCTCTCTCCATTCTGCTCGACCCCGTCTCACTGCGCTCTACTCCAACTCATCCCACTGCCCCGCCTCTCCCCACCCTCGCCCCCCTCGCGTAGCTCGTCCTCTGCCTGTCGCAGGCGCTGGAAATCTCGTTCCGCAGTACGTTACTCACGCCGCCCTTCCATGTTAACACACATCGCGGCATAAAGTAGTCCTGATAGAGGCCGTGTTGCGCGTCGTCGTTCTTCTTTTGTCTTTGCGGCCGGCGGCGGCGGCAGCGGCGGAGCAGTCTGGCAGGGAAAAGAAAGAAGTGCGTTCGGAGAAATTTATCAAAGAAGCTACCCGTTTCAAAGAGACTCCAGTATAAGGAAGTTTTATGCTGTTTGCTCTCCTTAGGGGACTTGTGACTCGTGGTGAAATTCTCACCAAGATGCCACCAAGACGGTGAAAATGGCTTGGTACTGTCAAATACGTTTAAGACATTCCGCTAGTGCACTACGAAAGATAGATTAATGTGGAAAGAATATGTTCGTAGTTCTTATACGAGAAAAAATTTGTCGAGTTAGAAAATTAATACGTGCTAGTGGACAACAGCACAAATGCAGCTCAACAAATCCACACAAAATGGTTTCCCGAAACGTTACAAGCAACCTACTTGCGAGTTCAGTCCCAGAAAAACAAATACAGTACTCTCGTGTAACGCTAAAATACGTATTACTCATACATTGTAACACTACATTAAACATTTAAATAAAAAACAGTATTCACGAATTCTGCAATAACGTAGTATTGTATATACGGACACGACTTTCTTTACACAACAAGCATATAAAAAATATAGCTGTTCTATAACGCAAAAAGGATTATTAATTATTTAACCCTTTGCAAATCGTAAGCAACAAGCATAATACACGCCGTACGGCATGTCACAGATGCCACGAGAATAATGACTACTCAGTGCTGGCAGAATAATGTAAGTGCTCAGAAACCTCCGACGGCAGAGTGCATTTACCCTCGAGAAGTGGCGTGGGGTCATTTGTGACCCCACGTATCTTTAATTAGCTGCAATTGCCTAATTTTGCGAGTCAGAACCTTTACATTTTACACACCTTTCACCACATTCTTTACCTTTTGTCTGAATTTTTTTTCAAAATTTTATATGTAATAAATACAAACGCCTTAAATTTCGTACTTTTTCTAAGTTGTGTTGATTGGCTTTGAATCATTTTCAAGAAATTGTTTGTTCTTATGTAAGGCAATGTTAGAAAATGAAACTTACTGAATTTTCTGATACCTTTGTCGTTGAAATATTCAGAAAAATGTAAATGGAGTAACTATATAAAAGGAAAGATAAATGATAATCTTGTCCTTTTATTTGTTTCAATTCCTCATTTGCATGTTTGTTTATAATAGTGCATTATGTTTATATGACCTTAGAAATGAGTGATTATTATTAAAATAACTAATTTCGCACTTATTTCTTGCTAAATATAATTTTATAAAGAAATAGTTTAAAGGGGTCAGAAATGACCCCGCGCCACCTCTAATGTAACTCTAGCAACCGCCACCTCTCCAGTGTTAATGGGTGCCATGTCACACATGCCTTACGAGTGCAAATGGTTAAAGGCTATGCGTGATTGCTGTTAAGCAATGAGCATTCAGTCGGTATGCGTGATGTTTTAATAGGCGGAATAACTCAATTAAATACTTGCATTTGTTTATCAAATTCGAAATTGTTTCATGTTTTTAGATTTTCCCCGAATTCCTGAGTTGTAACGAAACCTTACATATCTCTCACGTTGCCGGAGGCACATAGTTTTCTTTCAATTTCTGCGTACATTGGAAATTAGCAGTGTAGATACTACAGATTCAACATATTGTTTGTAATGTCCGGGGACATGATAACATAAAATTATAAAAATATAAAATATTTCTAGCTTAACGCTTAATGACACACGTAACGCAATTCGAAACGAAACTTATTATGTTACAGAATTATGATAAACTCTTACCTCCCATTCAGATACACTGCAGTGTCAACTCGTTACATTGAGTCTTCTTTTTCGATGAAAACGAGGGATGAGACAGGGAAAAAGGAACGAAGATAGTGGAGGAAGTGGTGTGAGTTTGGGGGACTGTGTGAAACTGCGGGATGACAATCGAAGTAGGCGAGTCGCCGGTGAACAAATTTCATTTTTACTGGTTGAGGCCTCTTTTTCCACTTTGCTCATCATATCTTTTTTTATGCGGTTAGTGCCTTATTTTACATGGTGAGACTCGGGCCATCAGGCCCGCTCGTCCGTCTGACCACGCAAATTTCTGTACGCTTCTTTCACCATCTAGCGGAGAAAGAAGGTATTATCTCGGGCGATGAAACATTGGTGTGGATGAGGTCTAAGGGACCTTTTGGGAGTAAATACTAGGATCCAATAAATTAGGAATATGGAGACTAGACTTTGTAATAACTTAGTCTTCTAGTGTAGCTACACACTGCTCATGATGGCAGGTTTGGTAGTAAAGTATATGATTATGGCATTGGTGAACTAGTGATGTCAGTGGAGGAAGAAGTTGTAATATGGAGAAATTAACAGTGACTGCGGCGACAACGGTGGAGACTTCTGACGTTTTGATGGAATGTTTGTTGAACAATGAATACTTTGTTTTATTATTTAGAGATTCTCAGCATAATGCCATCTTTCTAGTTGTGCACAGTTGAGTGGGACAATATAACTCGCGCGCAGTTCGTCCAGGTGATGACATTGTCCGTTTATAAGATTTCAGGGGCCAGCTGAAGTAATTGACTCCCCTCCGTGACGATTTAATCAATGCATATTAAATTATTTAATACGTGTAATTTATAATGAATATGAAGTGAATCGTGATAAATGGTGGAAAGAGAGGCAGGAGAAATAGGAGAGCCCCTAGTAAACCTGCACAGAGTTTGCTTTGCCTCCTGCAAACCCCAAATGGATTGGTCGAGGATCGAAGCAGTGTCTCTGATGGGGAGGTCCTAGGTTCGAGTCCCGACGGTGGCAGGGCTTTCGACAGTAGCCAGCTAGTCACCAGTAGACAGCAGCCAGCTAGCCAGAAGTGTCAGCTAGGTCGAATTCACTCACTATCTGGAGGAAAATTCTAGCGGCCGGCTGCTCTGATTGGTAGTTTTCCGTGGTTTCTCCGATCTAGTCCAGGCGAATGCCGGAGCAGTACTCTAACAAACGGGCCGCGGACTGCGCGCGATATTTTTTTCCTCTTCCTTGTCCTTTCCTCACCCCTTACTTACACACACACTTACACAAACTACAATATCACACTTGTCGGGAGCTTAGACCTTGTCCCGGTTGGAGCGGTACGCCGCTGGTTGAAGATACCTAGTTGGGAAAAAATCCCCACAAGCCGACATAGGTCGGCACCGGATCTCGCCGTCCAGCAGGGGAAGATCACCGCCACCTCCCGCAACGAAAACACAAACACTTACGGAACTTAGCAGTTGACGCATCCGGAATCACTAAACAATCAATCAACAAACCCTTATGGGTAGGTCGAGGATCGAATTCAGGTACCGCTGAAGGCAAGTGCGCCAGCAATTACGTCACGAGCCCCCCCCCCTCTTCCGCCAATGGCGATAATGCGAAGATGACGCGCAGGCGGCAATGGAGGGGAGAGCGGCGCCCGGCGGGTGCAGGAAGCAGCGGCGGGGCCCGGAGCGTCGATAGTGCCCGCGCCGGTATTAATAAATAGAGCTGTAACGCCCGCGGATAGAGAGCGGGGCTATCGGGTCTCCGTGCATGCTATTAACATACGTTACCCGCTTGCCGCTCGGCTCGCCCAAAGCGAGGACGCGACAGAGGTCGGATGGGGGACAGACGCGTATTGGAAAGTGATGTAGGGAAGGGGAAGGTATACGTAGAATGAACACGACGAATGAAATGCTTTCTTTGCAGAGAGAACATAGAATAGAAAATCATAATTAAAAGAAAACTTAATGGAATAATTCAATAATTAGAAGGGAGTGAAAAAGAGAGAGAGAGAGGGAGAGAAAGAGAAAGAGAGAAAGAGAAAGAGGAAAAAGAGAAAGAGAGAAAGAAAGAGAATGAGGGAAAGAGAAAGAGAGAGGAAATAAGAGAGAAAAGGAGAAAGAGACCCGAAAGCGAGAAACCTGGAAGCAACCCGAGTAAGAAGCAGATGGTAGAACAAATAATGTGAAAAAAAAGAAAGGAACAACGACTATTTTTCTGTTTAAGTAACATTAATCGCTTTCATATCAAATATTTGTTAAAGTTAAAAATATTTAAGAATTCTAGGATACTAGCGTACCCGTACGAGAACTCTCGCATGTTAAATCCCACCCTTTTCCTATCCATTTGTCTATCCGTTCCATAAAGGAGAGGAACTACTAATGTACTTACAGAATATCAAACAAAATAACAATGCAATTGATGTTTAAAACAAATTTTCAAATAAAGTTTATTCAACATTATAAAGAGACATTGGAACAATTCATACTTCTTTAAAAACAACATTTGAAGATATTTTTCAATCTTCCTTGAGAGTTACCTTTTCGCTTTCCTTGGTAGTCAAATAATAGAAAAGGTTTTTACTCTTGAGAAAGTCAAGTAAAGTAGTGCGAAAATACCGGATCGGGCAAGAACAGACCTACTCATTGCAATATAATGTAACTTTCCTTGATTGTTCTGAAGAACCGAGTGGGTTTTGGAGAGTCAGGGTGCCAGCTTGCTGGGGTGAGAAAATTGAAAAATTATTTGTTTACTAAAAAGTATTGAATTATTTTCTGCGTCCTTACGTACCTCAAGAAAAACAATTCCGAGCCAAAAAATAATCAAACTAATGTTTTCATCTTTGAGTACTAAATACCATTTGTTAGCATTAGAAACAATTTAGTAGGCATTAGTAAGTCCACTTCGGTACATGGGAATGTTGCTCAAACGATGTTTCCATTTTTAATATCTTAACGAACCGACACCTTGAGTTTAATATCAAACGGTGTTTTATTTACAATATGAGTTTGCACCTGGGCGTTGGTGTACATACTTCCAGATACCGCCAACATTTAAATCGTGCGTTTGGACTGCGATCGTTCGCAGTTGTCGGTTGACTTGCACTATTCTTTCTATAATTTTAAATTTAGTTGTTTTTTAATTGATTCACGTAGTATTGTAGGCTAGCGCGTTTTTATTTTTGTTTTCCATTTATTTCAAACTTTAGCTACTTTAAAAAGTGTGTTCTTTGTGTTGTGCCATAGCACACGTTTTCTCCCATTACCTCTGCGTACCCGTGCGAGAACTCTCGCATGTTAGACCCCACACTCATCCCTATCCTTCTATTTTCATTCTAAGAGGGAAAGCAGTTAATGAAACGTGTTTATTTGTTTAAAATCTATAAAGGTAACTTGAAATGTACTAACACAATTACAAATAAAAATAAAAAACAATGCAATTAATGTGTAAAAGAAATTTTCAATAAATATTTATTCAATATCATGGAGAATTTGCTTGAAACAATTCACAACACTTACTTAAAGACATTTAAAGTAATTATTCAATATTCTTTGTCAATCAGGTTTTAGTTTTTCGTGATAGTAACAAAATATACTTACTTACTTACTAGCCAACGCCCACCCTTGGCAGGTTAGCCATTTGGTGACGCGCTGACCAGTATAGACGGGCTGTCTCTCTGTAGAAGTCGTCCTCTGCCGAGTTTGTGTTGGCACTCAGGGCTGGGCACACTGGAAGGTGTGTTGCATCCATCTTTGGACCATTACAGAGCACACATGCGTCGGTTTCGAAGACCCCTATGCGGTGCAGGTGGCTGGCAAGGTAGTCGTGTCCTGTAGTTGTTCTGAACACGGCGACACTCGTGGCTCGGGGTAGATTGTGGGGGATGGGTATTTCCGTCAGGCTGGACCAAAGTTTTCCAGCGGCGCTCTCGATTCGTCGTGCTTTTACCCAGACATTTATTGAGCGCTTTATGCAGGATTTCGCAGAGGAATACGACTGGTGGCTTTGTGGCTGGTCAAGTGTTGTGCCTTTCGTGGCCAGCTCATCTGCTTTTTCATTCCCTGGAACACCAACGTGGCTAGGAATCCACTGTAGGACGATTTGACGGCCATCTTCTATGAGTTTTGAGATCCTGGCACGGCAGGATAAGGTTTTTTCACAGTCTGTATGGCAGTTACTAGACAGTGCCTGTATTGCCGCTTGGCAATCAATGAAGAACACTATCTTTTGGGCGGTATGAGCTTCTAGGGATTTGCAGGCTCCGTTCACGGCGGCGATTTCGCCATTGTAGTTGGTCAGTGGCGCCCCCACCGCCAAAGAGCCCTCAAAGGCACAGGAGACATACTCTGCTCCAGTGTTCCCAGTATCTGGCATGGAGGATCCATCACAATATATGTGCATCCATTCTTCCGGAGGGTATTGAGTGCTGATGGTTTCTAGAGCGACTTTTCTTAGGAGCACTTCACTTGATAAGTGTTTTGGTGTTTCATAGTCACTTAACTGCAATACAGTGATTGGTAAAAACCGGACAAATCGTTGCTCAGGGAATGGGGCGGCCACAGACTGCAGGATGTCATATTTTTTCCTGGTTATGGTGGCTATGGTCAGAGGCAAAAATATTAACTTTTTACTTTTGAGAAAGCTACGTGCCTGAACCCGTTGACTTGAAAATTTCATCGAATGATAACGAAAATATTGGTACAAGTAAAACACAAACACAGTCTTCACTCTTCACTGAATACCCACATCCCTCCACAATTAAGTACGCAGCACTTATAGACCATTAAAAAACGTTAATTGAATAGTTTCACTACAGGCATAAGAAACAATCTTCATAGGTGTAGGTATCAAGCAATTATAGTACTTCTAGTTGTTGCTGGAGAGCAAATATTGAATTAATGATTATGCAAATAAACCTCCCCAGACTGCACAAACTACGGTGTTAACAGAAAGCGTAAATAAAGATTGTCGAATCCAAGCCTTCTAAGCGTGTCGCCACAAAAATTGCTACCAGCAGGAAGGACTGAAATATTGAGGTGGCCTTGATAGTGTTGAAGCGAGGAACCGAAAATTAATTGAATGGATCGGAGAATATCTCATCTTGTAGATTATAATGTGAAAAACGTTTCTTTGAGGCCTTTGACCTCAAAATTTTACTTTTTAAGGCTCTAAAACGCTTTGTTTACGAGTTATTTGCCGATATAGGTTGACATGCGATGCGGGTTGCATTTTACATGGATATTTCGATGCGTTTTTTTAAAGAAATCATCCAAATTTTTAAAGTCAAAATGGAATTCGTCAAGTCTCCGTGAAATTCACTTTCTTTAGAGCCCTCATTTATAAAGATTGGTTGCGTGTAAGAGCCGGAACCCAAAGGTATACTACTGAAATAATACAGGAGACGATAGCCTTTGAGTGGACGATGATAAAAAGTGATTCGTTTCAACGAATCTGGGTAAAAATTCACAACAAAATGTGAAAGAGACATCTTGAGAGTGCTCACATGCCCCTAAGAGGCATCGAACTCAGTCTTGGCGTTTACAAAAGAACGGGAGTTCTTCAAATAAAACAGGAATAAGTTTAAATAAATTGTGTTGAAGGTTGCAAAGGGGCTGCAAACTGAAGTGAAAATTAGTTCTATTGTCGATACCATTTTACTTTCGCGGGACCTTGTCAGTTTAACCATGACATGACCGTGAGAAAATAGTAGAGACAGGAGAAAAAACGGAGAGAAGAAAGAAGAGAAGTTGAGGAAGAAGGAACATAATAAAGATCCGAACGAGAACTAGATGGTGCGATTTGAAAATAAAGTGATCTCGAGTTGCTTGAGAAATTACCTTACAGATATGGAGATGGCGAGGGAGTGCAACGAATGTGCTAAATTTGAAAGGTGAGTGCTGCGGGGATTTATCAAGTAAACTCAGTATGAAAGTGGATTCTCACATGTAATAGGACTCAATAACGTGAATTCATACATTTATTAGGCGGAAAGAGTTTACAGGGTATTATATTTCATGTTCTCCCGTAAATTGCATTGTTTATATAAAATTGCATTGTTAAATATAAAGAGTGATGTTGCTATTTTATTGACGCCAGATGTTACTAGTGAAAGTAAACCGATTAGTACAGTAGGAGCAATCTCATTAAACGAAGATATAACCGATCTTGTCGAGTGAATTTAATTCTTGTTTTTCAACTACTCAACATAGATCCGACGTTAATGCAATGAGATGATACGGTTGCGGTAGTCATCATGTTTTCTCTTCCCAGCCTTACAAATAAATTAAAAATGCAGGAAATATATAATAAACAGTAGCTCCGGTTTCTGTATAAAGATCGCATAATTCTTGCAGAAATCAGAGGAAGTACTTCATGTGTCTGATCTACTGGTAGCGCCATCTCTTAAAATTATGATTCATATTTCCCTGTCTTTTATACACGTTTTGCGGACACACAGGAGAACCTTCAAACTCTGCCGCATTATAAATGAATAAATTGTTAATGCACGAAATTAATGAATTTGTTCATCATCAAAATTTGTTGATTTGTAGAACGTGTTGGATGCAAGACGTCATTTCGGCGACCTTTATGTAGCGATGGCGTCTGCGCACCTTCTGAATCTGTCACGACTCTTCTGTCGTGATTATCACGAGGGCATTAGATAAAAGGTTCATTACTCACTCGGGGTAAAGAGGAAGAGAATAAACAAACAGAGGGTTGATCTTCTGGTCTTTAAAACAATAAACACAGACTACTTTATTCCATTTACATTTAATAGCCCAAATTGAATACGCAGTCATGACCCTAACCCCGGCTGAGCGGGCTGAAAGCCGTACTTCAATGTCTATCAAATAAACTCTGGCTATCAAAACAATGTCTATCAAAGAAGTTCTGGGAGCTTCTTTTGTCACTATCACTGGTTAAGCAAAATTTTACATCCTTATTTTGTAGAAAATCACGGAGGTGACCGGCAGTAATTCAGACAAGCACAGGGGTTGTAGACAGGTAAATGAGCTGCCACAATGCTTAAGAAATAGAACGACCGCACCTTTATCCGGTAGAAGTTTGTTTATCGGACCTCCATCGTGTCACACTTCTGTAATTGCGTCGTACGGTGGAGCTGAGAACCACTCATGTGGGTGCGCTATTACAGCATGTGGCTAAGGTAGGAAATGATCCCATCATCCGTGGTCGGTGACATGTCACTCCAGAACTAAAATTACGTCGCTTGGTTTTTCTTACTCAAAATACGTTGATTAGTTGAAAGAAATTATGAGGCCACAAAGAAACGTTTATGACTCACGTCAAGAAATAACCGCCCTTCCATTGAGCGGTCAGACTAAGAAAATTGTTAAAAAAATGGAGAACACAAACTAGTTGCAGAATATGCATAGAAGGTAAGATACATCTGCAGAGAACTCATATTTACTGCACGCCTCTCGCCTCCAAAAGACTAATAACTAAGTCTGCAAGAATGGGGTCTTGTAGAGAATAGTCATCGGAGGCAGGATGCCACTGCAGTGAACCTACATTGATCTCAACTCAGCGAAGCACACTTCCAAAAAGTCACAAAAACGTCAATAAAATGGGGTCATATAGAGTTTGAGAGTACGCGTCAGAGGCAGGATGCTTTAGCACTGAACTCACCCTCATCGCCAGCTGCACTCCACTAAGAAACGAGCAACTAAAAGGGTGTAGGATGCCCCTGCAGTGAACTCCTACCGACTGCAACCCTAAAACAAAAAAATTAAAATGTGAATAAAAATGGGAACTTGTATACCAGAGCTAGGGAATATGCATAGGAGATGGGATGGCTCTGCAGTGAACTCACACTCAAAAATCACAAAGTCAACAAAAAATAAGAATTTGTATACTAGAGTTAGGGAATACGCATCGGAGTCAGAATGCCTCTGCAGGGAACCTATACCGATCACAACTGCACTCCGCACACCTAAAGAACGCCTCTGCAGTGAACCCATATCGATCACAACTGCACTCCGCACACCTAAGGGATGCCTCTGCAATGAACCCTCAACCAATCACAACCACTAGGCACACCTTTAGGTGTTGTGCACTCCGTACACAACACCTAAGGGATGTCTCTGCAGTGAACCCATACCGATCACAACTTCATTCCGCACACCCATAGTGCAATTTTTCTAACTTTGCCCCTCAAGTCCCTATGGCTACGATGAAATATTACACTGCATTCCGCGGCTTTCTCGGTCGTGCCGCTAGACGTCGCATGATCGCAAGCACTGCTTGTTACGGTTGCGATCATGCGATATCTAGCGGCAGGACTAAGAAAGACGCGAAATACCGTGACATATTCTTTCGTGAAGATGGGCCTTGAAAAGCTAAGTTAGAAAAATCGCAGTTTAAAGGATGCCTCTGCAGTGAACCCGTACCGATCGCAACCGCACACCGCCTCCGTAGCGCAGTGGTGTCAAGATCTTCTACAGGCGGCAGTGGCACGCGTCGTGGCATCGTAGCATGCCACGAGCTTCTCTGCGCAACTAGCGAACTATTAGTAACCCCTCCGTTTTACAAAAGGGACGGCGTTGTCTCTGGTGGCGGGGTAATGAACTGCGTGGAGGGGCGATTTCGTGGTGGCACTCGTGCCACGGACTCCCGCTCGTGGCATCGACCATGACAACACTGCCGTAGCGCGTTCTCGCGCACGCCCGTCTAGCCCGACTCGGCGGCGCGGGGCGTTGCGGAGCGCGGCGCGGCGTGGCGGGGCGCGGCGCGGCGCGACCGATAACGCCTATTTACGAGGGGACAATTAGGCGGCGTCTGAGTAGCGGCGGCGTCGGAGTAGGAGGACTATCGCAGGGTGGGGACGGTGGAACGGGCCGCAAGGTACGACAGCGCAAATGGCGGGCGGAGGGGGAGAGTGGGGGGCGGAGAGGGTGGAGAAAATCTCGTCGTGGAGTCGGATAAGCGACACCGTAATGCATGGCGCTGCCAGAGAAGAGATGCCTTTGTGAGAAACGACACCGGATTACAGGTGCGGGAAAGGACGCGCGAATATTACACGAAATTTCACAGAATGAGGAGATTGTGGTTAGAGGAAAGGTGAGTGTGACGCATCAAACACATAAAAATAACAAACATTTGGATATATATTTGTGTTTTAATATATTTTTTAATCTATTTGCTTGATTTTGTGTCGTAGTTTGCTGAGGAGGAAGATAGGCAAGTGATGCGGTGGGAAATGAAAATGATATTAAAGTTATAGATGGATTAAAATGATTCGTAAAAACTCAAATCCTTAAAGATGTTAAGTGCCAAAAGTGCAACTTGTTGTTCTTTAAGAAAATATTATTTAAGTATTTTCTGGGATTCTCGTACAGATAAGAAACTCATTATATATTGAAGATCTAAGTACGCGATAATGCCTTGCAAATTTTCAATTAAATTCAGTTTTCTCAAAAAACTGCCAATAAAACTGTTCCGTTTGTACGAAACAACTTAGAAAATTCAATCTTTAGATTTAGGAGAAAAAGGGGACCGAGAAAGAAATTCGAAACAATTTTGTACAATTTCGCCCATTCATTATTTTTCGTGTTCTGATCGTAATTCGAATCGCGCCCACAGGTCTGGAAAGCGTAAACGCTGGATTTTCGTACGTCATTGATCGTCCATGGCAGAAAAGAACGTCTAGAAAAAGTGATGAAAGAAAGGGCAATGAATAGGATGAAGGGGAAAATCTTAGGGTGAAAAGACGACTTGTGATTTTGAATTTGAATTTTAACACTTCGTTTTAAGTGGGGTTGGGGCTTTTAATTTTAAGTAGAGACTCCGGCCATCAATGAGCACTTTGGTACATCCTCTTAATAGGAAGCTCATCGGGTATGCAGTCAAAAAAGTTTTAGTAGACATTGCTATGTTGCACTTAAGCATAGTGGAAATGCATTGAGTCTGAGTCGGATTTTTTCCCTAGCATAGTGGGATTGCGCGAGATAGTAACGAAAGTAGAGACAATTTCCATTCTGAATATTGTCTGAAAGGTTTGTGATGAATCAAAGCCGGATGAATCAAGGGTCTGGAGAACTCTGTGAGATGAGAAGCAATGAAAAAGAAAGTTACACTTCGATCGACTGATTATTCGTATTTTCAGGTGCGTCAACAGTATGTTGATCAGTTCCGTATGTGGGGTGCATTTTTTATCATAGGAGGCGGTGATCTTCCCCGCTGGACGGAGAGAGAGAGAGGGAGAGACGGAGAGAGAGGAAAAGACGGAGAGAGAAAGGGAGAGGGAAGGTGAAAGGGGAAGATGAAGGGCAGAACAACGTCTTCCGGGTTCCGCTAGAAGTTAATAAATGTTTGTTAATACACTACTGCTATGCCTACTGTAAACTGACAATATTATAAAGAACAAATAACTGGGAAGTCGACAAAAATAAAATTATTGTTATTATTATTATTATTATTATTATTATTATTTGTATCATGTAGACTTCACTTGGTGTATCATGTGACTTCTCGCGATTACCGAAGGGGTAAGAGAAGCTGCATGGCAGAATAGAGGCGGTTACGTTGTCCTAAATAGGAGATAGAAGAGGAAGAGATACTGCGGGGCGCGACACGGAGGCGTAGAGTAAGTCGTGGGGCGTGGGGGTGGGGGTGGTGAGGAGGGGGGTGAGAGTCCTTCCCCTAATTAGGGACGCGGCGCAACGCTCTATTGTCTATTAACCGCGGGCGTGCCCAGGCGATTGCGGCGCCCCTGGCGGCCCTAGCAGGAGACTTCCGTGCGCCTCATTAGACGCAACGAGGAGGGGGAGGGGGAGGGGAGGAAGAGAAACTCGCTGAACGTTGTGACGCCCTTTTTGTTTCCGTCCTTGTGAAGTCCTACGGCACCTTTTTATGCATTTTACTTTCAATTCACGAACAAATTCTCACATATTATTGTTCCAACTTCCTTGTTTTTGGAATTATATTCGGTATTACTTTCATTGAACTTCTTCTAATACTGCGTTGGTATTGAATGCTTATCACTAAGGAATATTACATGTACATTTAGGAAAAATTATAATTGTTGACGCATTCATTATTGATGATCATGATGTATCATTTGACAACAATTTTTCCTTCTGTTGTTGTGAAAGATTAGGTACTGTGATGCCCGCCTATCATTACTGTCTCAGCGAGCTGGAGAATGAATTTAGAACCACAACTTTAGTAAGTTTTTTTTAGAGGTTTGAAAATCATTGCTGAAGATCTCACAAATGTAGTTTATTAGTGTAGGCTTCTGATGTAAAATTTTTCTACTAAAATTGAATGTTAATGAGATACGTATTCATGTAATATGGATAACCTATTTCTGCAATCATGAAATTGAATGATGATTAAAGAATATACAATAATTTTATTTCGAGAATCCGAAAGTTAGGATCTCCTTTTGAAACAGTCTTTATTAAAGAAACAAATTCAAAACAATGTTACTTATTATTCTGAGAAAACTAACATGGGCAAATAACTATTCTTTCACATGAAAAAATCAAATCAAATGAAACTTTATGATAATTACACGCAACTACCTAATTGTACAAATAACCCAGTTAAATACCACTCCATTATTGTTGTTGTTGTTGTTGTTATTATTATTATTATTATTATTATTATTATTATTATTATTATTTGGAATTTTCCTCAATTAGACGCGTGTTGGAGATTTTCTGAATCGATAGGACGGGTTATATCGGATGAGAGATCCAATCGCTAAAATTTAAGGATGGGAATAAGAACGGAGGGAAAAAAGGATCATGGCTCATTGTAAAAGGTGCTGCTCCGGCTTTCGTCGGTAAATCAGAGAAACCACGAGACTCGTTGATCAGCGCAGTCAGCCTAGGAATTCGATTGGGGAAAGCGCCAAAAGTCAACAACATTGAACATACTACTACTTAAATGTCTGCAATCTTGCTGGGATCTAACACATTACCTCCCAATTCATTATATTTTTCCACAGATAAAATTTGAGGAATGTTTAATGCAATTTTATAATATTTTGATTCTCAAATGCACCCTCAAAATTGTTACTATGCCAATTAAAAAAATCCAAGTTAAGCCGGAAGCAGAAAATAAGATCGCGGTTGACAGTAGAAACGCCTGTATCCCTCCCTGCCACCCCCTCAGTCTCCCCTCTCCACGTACGAGTTTTGGCGCCGCGAATGCCACCTTCCATAAAGGCGAAAGTTGCAAGAGATTCGAAAGGAAATATTGTCTGATTAATTAAAAATCGCATGTCAAAAATTATAATTTTATATTCAAATTACTATGTCATTAACAAAGAATGTATAATTGCTTTCCTCTTTTTATTATATATCCATTCCAAGTGAAAAATATACAGATCTGTTTAAAAAAATCAAAGATGATTACATTTCTCAAAAATAAAAATATTACAAACAATATCGCTACGGCGAATTACAATTCCCATGATTCCACAATGTTGAGCGAAAACCACATTGTGATATCAAAAACCGTTGAGAAGTTATGAGGGAGATCCATAGTTGGTAGGATACCAGATTTTTTACAGCTTAAATTTGAGAAATATTTCGTGCAATTTGATAAGATTTCGATTCTTAAATACAACCCAAAATTATTATTACATCTACTAAGAAAATTCACCCAACGAATCGCTCTGAGCTGTCGAGGAATGAAGGGGGTGGGGGCGGAGGGCAGGAGCATGCCGAGGGGGCGGGGAGGTGGGGTGAGAGGGGGAGGGGCGGGCGATTGCACGCAGCCGTCGCGGGCATCCGTCAGCGGGCGACGCAGGTGCAGTTCGCGACCGAGACGAATGCCTCCTCCGCCCCCTCCCCGCCCCCGCCCCCCCCGCCCAGGGCGTCGTTATCGCCCGCACGCCGCGTGCGCGTGGCGCGGAGGGGTGGGGAGGGGCGGCGCGGGTCAGGCACGTGTGCGGGGCGCCCGGCATGCCAATGCTCTGCCCGCCGGCCACCGCCTCCCCCCCCCCCCACACACAACACAATCCTCGGCCTCCTTGGGATGCTGGGGACCCTCCGTCGCCGGCCGTCTCCACTGGGCCTTGACATCGATCGCACGCTATTCGTTTGGAGTACCCCTTTTGAATTTCTTAGTAACGTTTTGATACGATTTAAATAACGTTTTGAAACTAATTTGGAAAGAAAATATTATAATAAGATGTATACAGGTATTTTAAATGCGGCGAAAACTTTTGTTTGCAAAGACAACAAAAATGTAACTAATATGGCTAATAATATGCCTTTGTAGTAACGTAATTTAAACTGTTGGATTTAAATCAAATGCTATTATATCCGTAAATGTAAGTTTTTAATAAAAAGAAACTAACCAACTGCTTTATAATTGGAAGTTATAAATAGCTATTTAAGCACCAAGGGCATTATAAGGGCCCTAATAATCAAGGGTCTTTGGTCTGAGTGCTTTTTGTCGTCAGAGATCATTAGAACCAGTTGCCCGTGATTTTATTTTTATGTAATTTAACGATTCAGATCGACTTCTTTACTAATTAACTTGTTAAGTTGACTAGTATTTTTCCTATCTCCCATTCAGAATTCCCTCCAAGTTTTCATACTTCCTCCAATATTTCATAATTCCTCCAGTTTTTTGTAATTAATGAGCTTTTGTAATTTTTCTGTTTTTGAGTAACTGTATTGATTAGACTATTTCATGGATTAATGATTTACATAATTGTATACTGGCATATAATTAAGGTTAAAGCCATTAAATACATAAATTTAAAAAAATTAAAAATTCAAATAATTCCCTCCAAATGTAACACCTTTAAACGTTTTTCATACGTCCCTCGTAACCACGATCGTCTCGATCCAGGTAAGTTGCGAAGTGTACAACGAACACTTAACTCGGAGGCAATAACATATCAGTAAAAAATAAAAACAATTTTTTAAAAACTCTTTAATAAAAGGAGTCATGATTAAGTTTTTTCTTTGTATCACATTTCAATAAAAGATAATTTATAATTTGGAATGAGAATCGTTCACAAGATTACTTATATTTAACTAATTGAAATTTTATTTCTTTAACTACAAGTGTTTGTGTTGTGTTGTATTTGATATTTTTTTTACAAAAACCATGACTACTTTTAAGGATTGCAATTCAAAATCTTGCTTTTCAGGTTACTGAAATGTAACAAAACTAACAGTGTTCAGACAAACATAACTTAACGGACACACGCAACAGCAGATCATATATTTGAAACAGATATAACCCCATCGGTTTTTGGCCACTCTTTCAAGCAGACGTCACGTTCCAAACTCGATTGACGACGACTACTTGAAGCCACCATACTACATCCGACGTCTTTCCGAAGTTACATCCCTGTACCGAAGGTCGACGTTCCGTTTAATTCAGGCCATTAAATAGCGCTTAAAACTTCAAACTTTTATCAGACTTTAAGTGAGCAATTTGAAAAGAAATATGTGTAATTTTTTTTGCTCCTCGCAGCACAGGCGGTCCCCCGCTGAGGGACGCAGTGGTCGAGCCAAGTGGTGGGGGAGGGGGGAGGAGGGGAGGGGTGGAGAGGGGGGAGGAGGAGAGGGAGGGGGAGGCGGCGTGGCCATGATTAACCCGGGCAGATGTCAGCTTAGATTCGTCGCCGGGACTTGGCCTATCCCCCGCAGAGGAATTGCTTTAAAAGAAGGGGGAAAAGTTACGTAATTTTGAAGTTTTTTGGGAGGCTGCGCAACGCGCAGAACTCTGGGAAATTGTGACTGTGCCCTCGAGCGAGAGGGTGGAGGGGGGAGGGGACTGTGGGGACATGCGGTGGGGACGAGACATGGGGCGGTAACGCGGCCCAAGAGGCGGCCGGCTCGCTCCTGCTTCCGGACGAAGACCGGCGGCGTTGCGCGATATTGCTTTGTTTCGGCGCGCGGTCGCAGCCGAAACACGTCGAGGAAAGCGTTGCCAAATTTTGGAACGTCGCTCCCGCGCCGTTATCGGCTTTGGAAGGGTTCGTTTGCGTTAGAAAGTGCGATCTAGAAGGCGCTCTTTGGCGGTTACTGTGGATGAGAAATGTGACAGGGAATATTTATTTCTGTACTGATACGATTTGTTGAAAAAAGTCTTTATACTGTAAATAGTTGTTGGTAATAAAAGTGTTCGTGCTTGTGGAAACGTTCTGTCTGAAAAGAAAATATTGATTTCTCAGGGTTGAGTGTTGCGCTTTCCATAAATCACTAATCAATTGAATTACTATGTACACTAAATAAATCTGGACACTTCGGGTCTTCACAAATTAAATCAACTATATTTTAACATCAAGTAATTGTTAAAATTGTTTTATAGGGACCAAAGCATTAAATTTTAACCTAGTGTGGTTTTACCATTTAGGTGAAACAGTTATATTTATATTTAAAATAGTTAAAAAGTTTGCCTTGAATGTTAAAAGTAGGCATTAAAATAATAATGTCATTGACGTTTTTGAAGTGAAATTAGCTATTTATAAGCATTAAATATCGGCATATTTACACACGTTACAGTTCATCAAATTAGAATAAAAAACGTCCTATTTGAAAAATCGTCTCTAAATTCTGGACAGTGACATCTAGAAACCGGAAAGCATTAACATATTTTTATTACAGATTGGATATCCTTGTATTGTACCTGCAAGAGCAGGCTTTGTGCCGAAGCTTTGGTGGAATCAAACTCCGCGTATTGGGATCCTCCATCGCGGTGGAGCTTCTGTGAAGCCACGCCGATTACTAAGCTGCTGGACGACCATTGTCGTTAGGCGATGCCACACATTGCGTCGACAGGGCGAATGCGCGCGAGCGAGCGAGCGAGAGAGAGAGAGAGAGAGAGAGAAACTGGCAGAAAGGAGACAATCGTACGCCCATGAGACATAACCAACCCTGCAGTTCTTGATTCACCACGTCAGTGAATGGCGATTGTAACATTGATATAAAATACGGGGACTGGCTTAATTTTGTTTGTTCACTGAATATCTTTCTTCACAAAAAGGGATAAAATTTTGTTGGTAAAATTCGTTTCTATTGATAAAATTTAAAAAAATAAACAGTGTTGGTGAACGTTTTTCTATTTAATAGCAGAATATCTGTACACGTAATATTAAAATTGACTCTTTTGACGGCTCATCTGATTTTTATGACTTTGTGACATATGTAGATGATGGTCCAATGTAGTAATTTATTAATTTAATTTGGATGGAGAGCTAATAATTCAGTAGAATTTTGAATATGCAACCCACAATGCACCTTTTGCGGGCCAGGGGGCAGACAAATGCGATGATGAGCCGGATCGGGCATAACGGGGCGGAGATAATGGTAAATTATTCCCTTTTTACACTATGTATAGAAAGAATACATTCTACTTCTGTCGAATTAATGATTGCGATGAACATACCCTCGTATAGCTCAGCTAATCGTTAATAAATGACGTTCAACGCTCCAATTACTATGCGGACTAACCATAATGCGGACTAACCATAATTTGAAATGCAAATCAACCCACAATACTCACGTATATAATAGAAAATATTATAATTAACCTCAAATATCGAACTGGATACTACCTTTATTATTTTAAAAGTCAAACATGTTTGTAAATAAATATTGTTTTGAAAGCTTCACCATTTTAATGATAAAACTTTCATTCAGAAACTGGCAGAGAAAGCCAAAGTTAAGAAAAATAATGTTATGTTATTTTGAAATAATCGGTTTCCTTACTAGGACAAACAGGAAGGGCGAATGTAAAGTGGTCGTAATCCAGTGCCAGCCCATTGTAACCGACTAAAACGTAAATTGCCCAAACAATTCTCCGACCCCCCATAAACTCCTTTCGAATTGGATTTAAACACGTAAAATAGATTGTTCTTGATACGTCAGCTTTTTTTGTAGATACTCATTTCTGTTTATAATACTCAGTTCAACTTCTGCTGCCAAAGACCAAAGGCATGTAATTATTCAATAAAAAAATCCAGTGCTAGCCCCGCAACCATAGGCCCCATTCTTAAGTCCGCTCGACATGTCTCACATTCGTGATGTCTCAAACGTCTGCATCACGTAAGCTACGAGAAAACCGTATCCTTAACCACTCTTCGCGATGAGCCTCGAACGTAGCGATTTGCCTCCATCATCACGAGTGATGTGATTTACCAACGCTGCTTTAGCACGAATACATTTTCTCTCAAGATGAAGACGTTTTTATTTGTAGATGCTGTTAGCAGCTATGAAACTTGACCGAATCGGCTTAGGTGGTCAGGGCATCAACTTGTATCACTGCAGTGCCTCTGTCCGGGAAATCCTAGGATTAGAATCCCGGCGGTTAGAAGATTTTCGACACTAGCCTGACAGCTAGAACGAGTTGAGTCGCGGCTTAGAGGAGCGCGGTAGTTGCTCTGATCGGTAGTTTTCCGTGGTTTTTTTTCGATCAACACCAGGCGAATGCCGGAGCAGTCTCCTAACAAACGGCCCACGGACCGCACGCGGTTTTTTCCTTTCTCTTCCTGGCCCTATTCTCATCCCTACTTACACACTCACACACACACACACACACACAAACGGTAACGTGCTGATGTTTTGAATTTACAGTGATCAAACCACTCGGTTCGAAACATCCTTCAATTGCCGCCCATGATTACGAATCCACTGTGGTTCTAGTTTCGATTTAGCTTACCATTTATTGGACATCCTGCGCACCTGGTGACGTGGATCGGCGACGGGGAGGGCAGCGTGAGGTTGGTAGCGCGAGTCAAAGACAGAGTGAGCCACCACTTGTGCCACTCCGACCAAAGAGCAGCCACGTGCGAGTGACAGCGATAAACAGCTGCGTTCAATTACACAACGCAGGTGGAGAGACCACCGCACCCGCTGCTCTAGTTTTCTGCCCACGATGTGGCTGGCCGTCGCCTTTCTCGGCGTGAAGCAATTCTTATTTAATAAGTCTAAAATCTTCTGACATTTGACTTTAATGGCAATAATCAACACACGTCCTTGGCAATATATGAATTCTACAACTTGTTCAAGGTAAGCATTCGTTAGAATAAAGTTAGAGAAATATTTGCCTCTACAATTGACGCTCACTACCACTAGTTTGATGCTGTTCGTACGTGCGATCAGATGTAACTAGGTTATTACGACGACACATAAAACATGATAAAATAATGCATGAGTGGCCAAAGTGAGATGGGGCAAGCTGGACCGAGAAGTGTCCAGAATAGTGGGAAACAGTTTGAATGGATCGCGACGAGTGAGATTGCGTCGAATCGGATCAGAATAGATTGGAGGGGGTTAGAAACAATCAGGACTGATAATAATGGTGCAACGAGGGTTAAGATGGATTAAAATGGTAGGATGCATCGTAATGGGTCGGAAAGAATTGAAAAATGATTTTGGTTGAATGGTTGTTAGTGATTCCAGGCGCGTCAACTGCTAAGGTCGTTAATCCAGTAAGTGTAGTGCATGCTTTCTCTCGGGAGGTGGCGGTGATGTTATCCCGTTGGATGGCGAGATCCGGCGCCGACCTACCGTCGGTTTTTCTGCCGGATTTTCCCCAATCCGGTATCTCCCACCAGCGGAGCACTGCCCCAGCTGGGACATGCTCTAAGCTTCCAACCTGTCTCGCGCAATGTGTAGAAGCGTAGTGCATGTTAGTGTAAGCGTTTGTGTAGGACAAGGAAGAGAAAAGGAAGATCACGCGCGGTCCCTGGCCTCTTTGACAGAGTACTGCTCCTGCATTCGCCTGGTGTTGATCAGAGCAACTATGGAAAATTACCAATCAGAGCAGCCGGCCGCTAGGATTCTCCGCCAGACAGCAACTGAATCCATCCTAGCTGACAAGCTAGTGTCGAAAATCCTGCCGCCGTCGGGACTCGAAGAGACGTAGGACCTCCTAGTCAGAGGCACTGCAGTGGCATCAGTTGATGCCCTGAGCCACCGCATCCGGTGAAAAGGATCTTAACGAGTCGTGATGGACCGCTTGGTTTCAAAGGGCACAAGAAGTATGGGAGCGTTCTCAGTGTGGATCGATCATGAGTGTTCTGGATGGTAAATGACAAACAGAATGCGAGTGGGTAGGAGGCCTCAAAAGATCCAGGGGATTATAGGAGAAGATTTATCAAATTTAAATTCCATTAAGACGATTAGTACAGGGAAGATATCCATCGCTTAAACAAAGAGCTTCAGTAGCTCGTCCCTGCGGAAATTAGAGATACGTAAAACCGCATGACAATGAGGCATAATTAAACTGAATTTTGAAAACCGATTGAGGTGTAAAATATTAGGACTGGACGCCCCAGAAGGCGACTTTGAACGTCTGCAGATGTGTGAAAACTAACCAAAATATGTTAAAAGCGTATCGGAAAGTGTCAGAGATATTAGAATGGGACAGAGATACTCGGAAAGGGTATTCGAGTAAATGATTCGCAGTGGCCAGAGACGAATTTGAACTGTTCACATAAGTCTGCACGGGCTGGGCGAGAATTGGCCTCGACGAGTGTGAACGGTTCGTGACGAACCGACCCGGAGTGGAACCTAGCAGTAACGGTTCCGGAGCAGCAGACGGATCACAGCGCGAAGCAGCGCTGCGGCAATCAGCGCTTTGCAGATGAACCCCTCCACTCGTAAACAAGGGGCTCCCGGCGACTGCTGCGGCGTGCGGCGCGGGACCTCAGATTTATGCGGCGAAGATACGCGACGCGAGTGTGTTGCGGATGAGCAACGACGCGCCGGGCGACAATGATTGGTGGCCGAGGGGACGGACGCGCGCGCCGAAGCCATAGTCGATATCTGCCAACACCGGCCCTTGCCGCCTCCGCAACGCCCTTCAAACCCATCGCCCCTTCGAGTGGGCATTCGAGCCCATTGGGCGACACTCTCGCCCCTTCTTACCTACAAAGGCCCATGTTCTGTTGTTCGTGCAGAAATACTGGTCGGAGCGCCGTTTTATTTAGGCTAGTCACTTTTCCTCCGCGAAACTGCCACTCCGCTTTGTCTCCACAGCTGCTACATTTCTCCTTTGGACCCGTTGAGTTGAGCACAGAACCAGCATAGGCCGCTTTCTTTGCGAGTTCGCTAGAGACTTCCCTAGAGTTCGCGTGTTGACGGTAGTGGGGATGAACGCGAGCGCCAAAGCTATAGTCGATATCTGGCAACGCCGGCCCTTCCCGTCTGCGCAACGCCCTACAAAACCCATCATCCCTTCGAGTGGGTATTCGATCCCATTGGGCGATACCCTCGCCCCTGCTGCTTACAGCGGCCCATGTTCTGTTGGCCCATGGGCGCAGGTTTACCTATGCCCATAGGCGCGTCGCTGCTTTATTTAGGCTTGCCACTTTTCCTCAGCAGAACTGCCGCTCCGCTACGCCTCCACAGCAGCTACGTTTCTCCTCTGGACCCGTTGAGTTAAGCACAGAACCAGCATAGGCCGCTTTCTTTGCGACGGGCAGCCCTAGAGTTTGCGTGTTGACGGTAGTGGGGATGAACGCGAGCGCCAAATCTATAGTCGATATCTGGCAACGCCGGCCCTTCCCGTCTGCGCAACGCACTTCAAACCCGTCATCCCTTCGAGTGGGTATTCGATCCCATTGGGCGATACCCTCGCCCCTGCTGCTTACAGCGGCCCATGTTCTGTTGGCCCATGGGCGCAGGTTTACCTATGCCCATAGGCGCGTCGCTGCTTTATTTAGGCTTGCCACTTTTCCTCAGCAGAACTGCCACTCCGCTAAGTCTCCACAGCTGCTACATTTCTCCTTGGGACCCGTTGAGTTGAGCACAGAACCAGCATAGGCCGCTTTCTTTGCGACGGGCAGCCCTAGAGTTCGCGTGTTGACGGTAGTGGGGATGAACGCGAGCGCCAAAGCTATAGTCGATATCTGCCAACGCTCGTCCTTGCCTCTCCACAACGCCCTTCAAACCCATCGCCCCCTGAGTGCAGGGCCTTGCAACTCTCCATCAAAACCGGAGACACAGCTTGACGGTGTTACTTTAGGATGCGCTAGTGTCGCCGGGTACAGCTGCAGGTTAGGCTCACCAACTTGGCTGATTTATGAAATATGAAAAGAGTCTCCTAAATATTCAATTATTCACAATATATACATAAAAGAAACCGCCAAAGAAAGCGCGAACATCTACAGTATACTTTGTAACATTACGCGCCTGCTTGCGTCTCGCGAACCTATGCAGCAGCCACGCACGTTTGAAGTATCGTTGGCAACAGTTCGTATTTTAGTTCCTGAAAGAAGGTGATGCAGGGGTGCGCGTCACTGTAATGGTCTCTACCACGTTATTTGGGAGATGAAAGGCCCTGCCTGAGTGGGTATTCGAGCTCCCGCAGCCTACAGTGGCTGTTGTTCGCGTGTTGATGTTCTGTTGTTCGCCCTGCAATACTTGGCGGAGCGTCGCTTGATTTAGACCGGTCAATTTTCCTCCGCGAAAATGTCACTCCACTCCGCTACGTGTCCGCCGCTGCTACATTTTTCCTCTCGACCAGTTGAGTTGTGTTTCTGTCTATACTAATATATAAAGAGAGGAGTACACATTTGTAAGAGAGCTGGGCAGAGCCGGGTGAGAGAGATGCATCAGGGACGCTGTACAACATAGCGGAGAAGTAAATAACATACTTCCAATTTCATATTATAGATTAAATTGATTCCAGTGCCAGCCTAAGAGACAATTGTGACAAATGCCTGGGCAACGCCGGTTTACTTCCGCTAATATATTATAAATACATTTTGTCTTTGATTAATTTAGCATACATTTCCAAAAATGATCTATTTCCCTTAAAGAATTGTTGTAACTCTATACAAACATATGAATGAACACAATTGAACATACATCAAATTCGAGGAAAGCTCAATGATTTCGATCACCATGTACAATTTGGGCCAGCGCTTATACGGATTAAGTTCACAAATACCTCGAACTAAATTGCAAAAGTCGCAAAGCCGGGGGTTCTCGAGCGACCGCAACCACGGTAAAGCAAAGAGAGCGCCATCCATACCCTCGCGTACTGGGTAACCTAGTAGAAGTTCCTCTAAGTCACGAAATAAGTGGAGCGTCGCCATCTCCAGACGTAGCGCAGCTAACTCCCCGAACTTCGCGGCGCAACTTCCCTCCCCTACCTCCCCCCTCCCCTCCCCCACCCCGCCCCTCCCTCACCGCCACCCGGCTTCCTCCCGCATCGGGAGCGAAATCAGGAAATTATTACCCGATTCTTCCAGCCCCGGAATCGAACCCGAGCCTAGGTTCTCTTATCGACGCACCCTCTAATTACAGTATATCGAAAGCTTCAGGAAGGGAGTTTGGGAGGTGGAGAACGAGGTCGAAGGAGAGGGGGGGAAGAGGGGAGTCACGTTTTCGGATATTGGTAATTGCTTCCTCCATCTTTAATTAATTCTCGATTCGCTACATGCAAAGAACACGGAAAATTAATGTTTGAGATTGCAATTACGTTCGTGCAACCTTTAAAGAAGAAACGGGGCGAGAGGGGGGGAGGCCTGGAATGGCGCGAAGTGCGAAGGGAGAGGCAGTGTTGTGGAAATGTTGCCATTGAGTGCAGAACCCAAAGGCCCAAAGGGGCTGAAGGCCTGAAGGGCTGAAGGGCTGAGGCGTTGGAGGGCGAGGTTCGTCAAGCCTCTTCTTCAAAAGAAATGACGGATCACTAGAACTTCGCAGCAAATCTCCAGGCGCTGATTTAACAGCTCTTCTTAATTATACTTAGTTCTCAGGAGAGATGGAACAAGACACACGTCATACTTTCACATTTTGAATAGTTCGCACAACTCCGGTTCTATCTACTCAACATCGCTACCTTGACCTCTCATTTTGTTAGGTGAGTTAGTGAAATGAGTGAGATATTTAATTATTGCATTAGCACAACCTTTAAATAAAATCTGTAGCCCAATTGTCGATGGAAATATATAGTTTCTATTACACGGGATCGAATATTTCTTTTCACCAAATGTTGCCAAGAATGCTTTTTGCTCTTATTAATAAGTATGAATGGTAAAGAAAGGGAGTAGGGATTGTGGAGCTCGATAAAACCTGCGATGGTATAAGGACTACTCTAAAGATTACTATCTTTAACTCATTATTGTTTATACCTTGATGTATCAACTTGCTTATATCGAAAAAGGCAATATTTGAGTAAAATACAGACATTTTTCAATATATAGAAGTTTCCAAATCAATGCTAATGTTTATGAAAATTCCTCATATTTTCTCCCTCACAATATGTATTTAAATCTAACCCTGCTTCTACAATTTCCATTCCTAGCAAAATTATCTGCAAATGATGAATGTGAATGAAATCATCAAACCTTTGATTTTCTTTAGAGATCAAACGTAAAAGACAAAGAAGAAAGTGGACAATTAATGTGCGCCTTTTTAATTTGTTGGCATAATTGTAATACGAACTTTTAATGATAATTCACGGCTGTTACTATTGAAAACGAGTCGCATAATTTATTCGTTTATATTTATATCATCCACGGTTTATTACTCAAAATACGAAGATAGAGGTAAATATTTATTCATCTGCTTCTAAAATTTATCGATTTGTTCTCAATATCGATACGTTATTTCCTTCTCGTCCTGCGTGTCCTCCCTCCCCGCCGGGGGCGCTTTCTGGCGGCGAGGCGGCGAAGTTTCCTCTCTGCCGTCGCCGGCGCAGCGAAGCGGTGAGCGCGCCAACTTTCTCTCCGCCGCCACCGCCGCACCTCATTCTTTGTATTATTTATAAGCGACTAGGAAATTAAACTTTCAAATGAAGCAATTTTGGGGTATAAATGAAACGCCCGCCCTATTGACGTGACTAATGGCGGGGAGAGGGCGACGAGTGGAGGAGAGGAGAAGGGGAAGAGGAAGGGAGGGGGAGAAGGGCGGGGAAGGGAAAGGGCGGGCTGGAAAAGGGCGGCGCGAAGAAGTCGTCGCCGACCGCGTTGGCGAAATCGAGTTGATCGCAATGGGAAACCGCTTCTATGAGAAATGTGTATCAACCCGCGTCTCTATTTAACATTTAATGGCTATTTTAGTAGAAGTGGTCAGATGCACAAAATATAATTGAGAGCACAGTGAAAAGAAAATGGAAAATTTTCCTTTTCAAACACTAATTATTACTGATTAGAATAAGTTGCCTGTGACAGTCTGTAATCCCTTTCCTTTAGGTATTCAAAAGTTCAAAAATATTTTAAGAACAATACGAGTAGATTTTATTAATTCATATCTTATGTTATTGTGAAAGCAGTTATCATTGCTACCACTATTAACTTTTGTAATAATAAATACGCAATATAATCATTAGTAAGTTTGTGTTTGTATTGAACGGTTGTGACATGTCAAATGCAGTTGAATATAGAATGAGAAAAAAAATGAAATGCCAAATAGTGTCGAGAATTGCAGCAGCAGAATAGCTGAATAGCGAGAACAGCAGATAGAAAATTACGTGTTTAAAGCGATAATATATTTATATTCTGTAGACACAAACATTTAAAGATATTGTTATTAATATTTTATTATTTTTATTATTCCTATTGTAAAGTTATCTATTGTGTTAACTACAGTGTTTTGAAATAACTGTACAGAGTTGGCATAAAGAAGTACAAGTAAAATTGTTGCTATTATTGAATGTTAAAACAATGATAAGGTATATTATATTAATGAATACATTTTTTTATTTGTATGTTTATTTGTTGATAGTGTTCTGCCATTAGGCTTCTAAAAACCAATTTTCAAAAATAATAAATGTCCACAGCTTTTTAAATGATAAACGTACGCATGTTGAGTATAGCAAAGTCTAAATGTTGAATGAACTACATACTATGTTGAATGTTACACCATTCTCATTCTGACCACACTTGTGAACATATTGGTCAAGGTCTTTTTGTGGATAAAACAGTGATGCAGATTTTAGTTTCTTAACGTTTATTTGGAATTTTGTATACGATGTAGTTTCTGTTAATGATATGAGATTGTTTCAACTCCAGACGTAAAAAAGACCGAGAGAAGCTGAATCAATTAAACTCTACAGCTTGCTTTTCTAATTTGGAATAACTCCAGTCCCCTTTAGTCTGAAACTGACACATATGAACAAAACGATTAACAGAACACAAGGAATAAAATTTCAGATTCCTCAGTGCATCAACTGATGTCATTGCAGTCCCTCTCACCGGGAGATCCTCGGTTCGAGTCCCGACGGCTTGATTTTCGACGCTAGCTTGTCAGCTAGGTTAAATTCCGTCGCTGTCTGGAGTAGAATTCAAGCGGACAGATGCTCTGATCGGTAGTTTTCCGTGGTTTCTTCGATCAACATCAGGCGAATGCTGCAGCAGTACCCTAACAAACGGGCCACGGACCACGCGCGATCTTTTCTTCCTCTTCCTTGTCCTATATTCACCCTTTATACACACACACACACACACACTAACATGCACTACACTAACACACATGCCGGAAGACCGGTCGGGAGCTTTAAGAGCTTGTCCCGGCTGGTGGGAGATACCTGGTTGAGGGGAAAACCCCGCTAGTCGACGGTAGGTCGGCGCCAGATCTCGCCATCCAGCGGGGAAAAGATCACCGCCACCTCCAGATGAAAAACACGCACTACACGTACGGGAATAATTACCTCTGTAGTTGACGCGCCCAGAATCACGAAGAATCAATCAATCAATTTTCAGATTCCAGTAGACGCAAAAGTCAAACCTTCTACTCATATCCAACTTACAGCACGCTGCAGGCAGCCCCTTCAATTACGCGTTCAACCAAACGCGTCACATCATAAACTCCAAAGGCCTTCTGCACTCGCAAACGCGTCCTGTAGTATACACAAATACGCGCGACAATCGCTTACGCTCTCCCACGGCTAGCCTTTGCCCATTCCGAGCGCTTTCCCCTAAATACAGCTGTTTAAAGCTGTCTGAAAACGCATCGTAGCGTAGTGTCACGCGTAGGGCAGTGCTCTTTAGACGCTAAAAGCTTCAGACGGGCGCCGCTGGGGCAAAGCGCCACGGAACAGTGCGTGGGTGAGCGCTGTTAGCGTCCAGATACCAGCGCCCGCAGTGGTATATTTCGCCAAAGCGGATGGACAATCCAGTGTTGCCAGATTGGGAATACTATCACTAAATTTGGTATTTTTTGCCTTTAGTGAAACTTTTGGGGAGAAAAGTTTTTAAGGATTTTTGTTGGGGATTTTATTTTCATTGTACTTTTGAAACAATTTTTTTTCAAATACAAATAGAAGAACTTAAATGAAACTGAATAAACTAAATTCAGTCAAATCAAAATCTTTACTCCGGTTTCAGTCATTAGAATGAGTAATACAAAGATACCTCTTATCTCTTAGGCTTCGTAGCTCTTTCACAATTTCTTATTCAATAGCACCCCTGTATACCTGTATCGTCAAGTAAATGGTCGTAATTCGTATTTTTACATAATATAAATGTAGGTGTTTGCTGTAAAATATAAATATAATCATATATAATGAATAATATTTTTTGTATTTCTTTACTTTCCAAACCTCCCTATAAACATAAAATAATCATTATTTGAATTTGGTGTTTTGGGGGTTTTGGTGACTTTCACAGCGCTATCTAGTGGGGAATGCTTAAGACCACCTGGCAACACTGGGACAATCGTTATTTGTGATAGGAGTGGTAAAAGTGACATTTTTATTTTGCGAGTAGGAAAGTTTTCAACAGGCGGCCGATAGAGCGAGTGGTGAAATCCGTCGAGCAAAATAAAATCGCTTTTATCATGTGTGACATAGACCTATTTTACAACTATATGTGTGACATAGACATTTTGACATTTATTTTATCTGACAACGTTACTGGCATTCCTTTAGTAATTGGTGATGCGGCCAGTTGAAATTTTGTTGCATTTCTTTGTTGCATTCAGAGATTTATCTGAACACTTGAACATCGTCTCATTTTTTGCACTAGTTGAAAGAATCGAACTTGGAACACGTTACGTATGCCTTGAAAGAACCGCTTTTATGAGTGAATCTCTAAAAAAAATATTTGCTGAGTTCAGAGCTCAATTTATGAAGTGATATTATTCGATATCTTATATGTATTTAACACTCTTAAAACGTTGGCAAAACGTAGGCCAACGTTTAAGAGTGGATGAAGTGAAAAGGGAACATAGCCCACAAAATTATATTAATCATATTTAAACAGAAACCCCGTAGTTACACATGCACTTGGCCACCAATCGTTAAAATCCTTGTTTGCAATGTTATCTGTATCAATTGTGAACAGCGTCAATTACCTCTTGGTTTCACTAGAAGTGGCGATCTCAGATTGCTTTTTCAGGGGACCAAGAACGTGCCATTCGCGTGGAGACAATTTGTAACTAAGGGTATGGTTCTAAAATTGCCTGATGTTCCGTTTTTTATTCGATCCACCTAATAATATATTGATATTTTGAAACATTCTTTGTCCGACTTTTTTCAAGCTAATTACGGTTATTCTCTTCATCCCATTGTGGAGATTGAACAATACACCAGACCTAACAAACTTGTGGAATTCCGAGATGCTGAGACAACCAAACACAAGGCCTTTTGAGAAAACTCACTTGAAAGTCAAGGAAGCGACGTTCATGACCGCGACGGTATTCGATCCCATGGCTATCTGACCGAGGCGTTGAGACGGTAGGCGCTTGTACCCATCGCAACTATCCCGATGGACTATTTTAAATACGCTTAATGATACAAAAACTGCTAGCACATCGTGAAATGGTTATAGTCTTAAAATGTGTTCAGGATTAAAAGTTTGATACTGTAACATTCCAAGGAACCGTCCTTCAGGGAACAATTAAATGAATGAAACGAATTATGAGCATACAAGCGAAGCCACGTAGACGCCATTGAAAGTACGGGTGGCGTGGATAGACCGGAAGGAACAAGAACAATGAAAAAAGAAGAAGAGAGGGATTGAAGGAAACAGTGAATATAAGGCTTTTGATCTAACATTTTAGATGTCAAAGTATTAACATCGTATTAAGCACACGGATTATTCGTGACATCTCGTATTGTAAAAAAATATTAACAATTCAGAAGAAAGTATTCGGGAATAAGCACCAATCAGCGGTAAAATACTACGGGACAGCGTAACTTTGAATAATATCAGTAATGGAATGAGAACGTATTAGAGGACAAGAAGAAGGAACAATTGTCGCGGCGCAGGAGCACCCGAGACAAGAAAGAGCGCGCGAAGAAATTAAAGTAAGATTAACATTCCCTTCCAGATTTGAAAAAATAAAAGAAAAAAATTACTAAAATAATTTAAAACAGTTTTTTTTGTGTTTGGCAGCCAAAGGAACAAAGTCGCTCATTTAATTTATATAATCTAATTGAATAAATTATAGGTTCATTTCTCTATGAAAAATAAGGCCGATTAATAAAAAAAACACTGCGTGCAATCCAATACAACATTGACAGATCTCCAGGAATTTGCCGCTTCGTACGAAACAGCACGTCAACGCGTAGATGTAAGGGCAACAAATTTCAATAAGAGTGTATTAACATTATGGTCAGGTAGGAGCAAAGCTGGCATGTACAGAAAAATTAAATTATTAGAACGAAATATATCTTAATACATTAGTAATTCTAAGTGTTAAATAAAATGTTTTGATATCATTAAAACGAAATGAGATTTATGATAGTCTTTTAATTTTTAATTCGTCAGAAATTTAAATACTAAATTTGTATTTGCTCTTATTCAGATGTTGTGTTGCTACGTTATTCCTACTCTCCACTTAGATAATCTCAATGTTCCAAAAAAAAGGACAACTTTGTTATATCCTTGAACTATGACGGAGACCAAAGAAAAAATTAAACATCCAAATTTCTGCAGAACTTCAGCATCTTTTACAGTTGACAGAATTAACGAATCGCATTGGTTACAGGTATAGTAAAAAGATTTGTATATTTTTGTAAGCATACACCAGTGAACATTGTAGGGGGAATATGGGGGAGATGTATAGCATGCAAGGAAAGTCTATCTGCAGTGGCACCTTGCTGGTGGGAGTGCTTGCAACAGAAATTATGTTGGCAGCACGAGCTGCAGCTTGAAAATTAAATTACGTCTCACCACGATCATAAAAGATATTGGAGCTGTTGTTCCCTTCACTTGTTTCTCAGTGATGTGGTTGTTACCAACATAAATGGAATTCTTAATAGCAGGCCCTGATTCGGTTCAGTGCTGGAGACTTTCCTGGCACACTGTATAACCTATGAAGGTTTTCTGGAGCTTCAGAATTTTATCTCTCTTTTATTATACATAATCGAAATACGAATAAGGCGTCAACGAATTTGTTTGTGACATTGCGTAGTGACGCGGCACAACGCATATCACGCGTATCTCGAATCGAGTTTGACATTAACTCATCGAGTTGTGTAAGTATCCAGCGAGTTGATTAATTTACCAAGTATCTTTAAGTGATATATCTGGGGCACAATAATTTGAGAAGGTAACTTTTCAAAACGGTGTATATAAAAAGAGTTGTATATGTATTTCACATGCGACCTTTTTAAGTATTATTTACATATAGGAATAGTAAGGTTTCAAACGAAGGTAGACACAGCATGTGATATTAGATCATTTCGCCCGTTCTCCTGAAAGGAATGATTCACTGCGCTTCGAACGAAGTCCTTTGAAGTTCATCTGTTTGCAGCGCGAACGAATCCCAAGCGAGTCAGCTGCGAACAGTATGGTTCCTCGAAGCTTCGGAAAAATTTTCAATGCGCGCAAGTGAAATAAATAGAAACGAATTTGCGATAGCCCATGTTCGTCTCCACATCACACTGTGTTGTGTGTACGTGGGAGAACGGAATAATAAAAAAAGAGTTTTCAGATTATTGTACGTAGAAGAGCTGCATACGTATACGAGTAGCAGTTTTTCATTTGACAAATCGAAAGCATTCGAAGTTGAGACTTCAAAAAACTTATATCGTGGGAAATGGACCAGACGCGCTATTGAAATATGTTTCAGTTTAACCACAAAGAGATGAAATTCAAAATCAAATATTGAAACTTCGCTTCGTCGTTGGAGGTGACACTGTTAGTAAAATTGAAAAAATAAGCTAAGGACTGGTGTTGCAAAATTTTATTTTCTGAAAAAAAAAAAAAAAAAAAAAACTAAAAACGCGTAATTGCAAAACTTGAAAAAACGGAATGGAGATGAAGGAATATTTTTTTAAAAAAGAGATAAATACTGTTGTTTAAGTTAATATAGAGTTGTCACTAGCATATGCCTAATATACGTTTTATGGAGGTATATGTTACGATGTTTATTTTATTTAGTTAATTAATGTGTGTAAAATGGTGTTTGTTAAGTGTAAGGAAAAGAAGAGAAAAGAAACTGACCTGAACACAATGAACTGAATAGAACAGGGTCTCAATATGCGCATGAAACTCTGTGAATGTTTCAAATAATGAAACAGCTCACAGGAACAGACATCTTAGTTTATACAATGTTTTAACTCATTATCTGGTGAAAAAGTTGGTCTTTTGATGTGCAATATTTGAGATAAATTGGAAGTACAGATGCAATAGAGAGGTAGACAAATCACCGTAAAGATTTCAATGCCACAAAACAAGTTAATGATCGACTGATTGTCGACAAAAGAAATTATTAACTGCGGATGTTATAAGAGCCAGTGTCAATAGTCTTCTATTGCTGTTAGTTTTCGATGTTTTTGTCCAGGACAAGTTGAAAAGCAATACGTATTTGTGCAAGATATCCGAAATAATGTTTACTTTTTATTGAAACGTTGTAGTTTGTTATTGCCTTCCATACGGAGTTCGATATACGCTGCATCACTTCTCTGGATCGAGAGGACCGTTATGAGGGAAATATAAAAATTTGAATGGTGCCACATGTTTCCTTACGTGAAGAGAAACATGAATTACGAAAGGGAAATATGAAAAGACAAACCGAGTCAAGTTAACATCTAGTCAATTAGCAAATAAGTAAATTTAAATGAATAAAATTAGGTTAAAAAAATAATGATGTATGTACCATGGCCGTTAACTGGTTCTAATGATCTCGGGTCAAAGACCCTCGGGCGTTTTGTCCCCGATCATTAGAACCCTGATATCGCCCTTGGTGCGTAAAGAACTATTCACTGAATGATATAATGTTCTTTATTCAAATGCCCCCACCTCCACCATGCCCCTCCAGATCATTCACGGACTCGCCCGCCCACGCCGCGACTGGCCGCGCAAACAGTCCAGGCTCCGGCGACGTGCAACTGTTTGTGAAGTGCGCGGTTCCGCCGCTGTGAGCGCGCGCAGCGTGGCAAAGTGCAAACCGAACACATGCTCCGGGAAGCGGAGAGCGGCTTTTACACGCGACTGAGGGCCGCGATGCGCCCGGCCTCGCCGCAGCGAACTCTGAGCAGAGCGCGCGCACCGCCCGGCGAGCGTTTCAAGTGCGAAATTTAGATGGCGATTTGCGGCGGGGGCGGACATTGACGAGTGTGTCGCTTTGTGGCGGGCGTGGGGGGCGTGGGGGGCGTGGCGGGCGTGGGGGGCGTGGGGGGGGCGTGGGGGGCGTGGGGGGGCGTGGGGGGCGTGGGGGGGCGTGGGGGGCGTGGCGGGCGTGGGGGGCGAGGGGGCGTGGGGGGAGTGGGGGGCGTGGGGGGCGAGTGGGTGCGACAGAACTATGATTTCTGCTGCTGCTTGTTCCGTGGGCGGTTGATGTTTACAGCACTGATGGCCAGGCTTTGAACACCTGCTCCATTTTGCCTCGTCTGGTATTACTTTGTACGACGCATAAGCTGTTAGCTGGAACGTCTGCACATTAGCATATCCAACGTGGAAATGTCATTCCCGTCCAAAGTGTGACGGACAGGGGAAATTCCGGAAAGACAAGTGTTTGCTGATAGTGATGCAAATGCAATGATAGATAAACAGAAAAATATTAATTTCAACTCATTTAACGTAGATATAAATATACATTAATTTGAGTTTTTTCCAACGTTGCTTTAACTAACAAACTTATGAACATATAAAGTGACAAATATGCTTTTGGTTGTTCTGTATTGAGAGTATTCTGTTTTAAATGTGTATAGTAAATGCCAAAAAATTTGAAGCATCTACATTTTTATTAAATGTAAAATCTCAATTTTCAATTTAAAAATAAAAATGTTAACTTGTTTTGTCGGAAAATATTGTTCAAGATTTAAACAAAGCAAGTAAAAAATTGCACGGAATGATTTCAGAATTATTCCGTCATTTACACATTCGGTGGCTTATTACAGTTCACTTAGGTCACGTGTTGCGTAATGGATCAGCAATGTTTTTTGATATTCTTCGTATGTAAAGAAGTGTTGTACTGTATAACGTGTATAATACACTATGGAATTACAGTATTCGCGAAGACTGTTTTACACAAAATATTTAATGTAGGTTTACAGCGTAATTTGTTGCAGTGTCCTAAGGCAGCATTTCATTTCTTGTTCTTGAATAGTGTGCGTGTTACTTTCTGGAAAACCGTTTTGTGCAATTTTATCGGACCGGATTTTTGCTGCTGAAGGCCACTATTCTACATCAATTGCATTTATATACAATTCAAATATCTTGCCTGTTCCACACTGTACATCTCGTGAGAAAGATTTGTTTGTATTTTGAATATAATACCAACTATTATCAACTGATTTTGAAGTTTGATTGACCTGGTTTTTGAAGTTTTTTTTGATTGTCTCCATTTGACCCAATTTTACGTGCATGACAGTATTTCTGCCCTGGCTTTAAAGACGTGTTCGTGTTAAAGCACGTCTCTCAAGTGAGTTGGGATGACAGACAGAGGTGACATCACGGTGTAAGATATACAGGTGTGTTAACTAGCCCCCTTTGGGGCAAATTTTCTGAAGCCAGTTTGAGGCTAGTTCCTCGCTTGTCCGTACGATCAGTCTATGTCACGGTGTAAAATATACATCTTAAGATGACATCTTAAACTGTGGCTATTACACAGTTTTACAAAACATTTCCTACCCATTTTCGTAATTATTCTCTCTAGACTTTACCAATTCCACCGCGAAGCGACAAATCACTGACTTGAAATTAGAAATCAGATGGCCACAGAGCTGTCGAATGGATCACGACCAATCACGACCTTGCTCAATGAGACCATCAATGAGACCAAAGATTGCAGCGATTATATGCGAGAACTGTGAGAACTAGCCTCACATAAGCTTCAGTTTTAGACTGGGAGTGAACACACCTAGATGTCTTACACCGTGGGTGACATCGGTGTGTTCGAGGAGAGCGTTGTCGGTGTCGCAGGTAGTGCAGGGGACGCACCACGCGAGCTCGTGCCAGCCGACCCAATTCGCCGTAACGCAGGCAGGTTAAGGATTTGAGGAGCCTTCATCCCTTAACGCGATCACGGGGCGCGCTATAAATAAGGACAATTAGTATGCAAATGAGCGCGGGACGGAGTGCACGCTGAGGCGGGTGGAGTTGAGACAGCACAACGCGAGGTGAGACATGGAGGCGAGAAGAGAGGAGAGGAAGAGTGAAGAAGAGAAGGAAGAAAAGAAGACAAGGGGACATGAGTCGAGCGGAGACGGCAGGAGAGGAGTAGAGAGAAAAGAGGAGAGTAGACAAGAAAGGAGAGTAGAGACGAGAAGAGACAAGAGAAGGGAGAACGGGAGAGGATAGAACAAAAGTGTGTCAAAAAGAAAGGAAAGAGGAGTCGAGAAAAATAGGGGTAGGGAGAGGAGGAGAAAGTAAGGCGGAGGAGAGGAGCGGGATGGAGAGTGAAGGAGAGAAAGACGGAGAGGAGAGGTGAGGAGACAAGAGAAGATGAAAAGAGAGAAAAGGACCTAAAGCATGGATAATAAGGAAAAAAGCACCGAGAAAAGATATGCAAGGCGAGGGAGAAAGGTAGAGAGAGAAGAAGGCAGGAGAGGGAAGATGAGAGAGAGAGGGAGAGAGGAGAGAACACAAGTGAGATAAGGTAAGATAAGTAGAGGAGGAACTGACAAGTCGCGAGGTTTGGGTCGAGACTGTCTCGCCAGAGAATTTGATACTCACAGAACTGTCACCCATTGATAATAAGTTATGGAACAATTGCACTTATGTTTGCTTCTTTCATATTCCAGGGAGGAATAGTAGAATTAGTCTCTTTAAAATCAAATGACCAAGTTTTACAGTGATCGTAATTGTCAATCCGTTTGTCATAAAATATTAACAAATTACTTTCTTTAGAATTGATTGATTAGTATTAAAATAGACTTCATTTACAAAAACATCTATAAAGTCAAAGAAGATCTACTCGGTTGATCTGCTTATATTAACGGTTCGGAGCTATCAAGTTCTGTTGGAGGGAGAGAGAGAGAGAGTACAGACAGAATAGAGAGGAGAGAGAGAGGAGTGAGAGGAAAAAGAGGACAGAGACAGAGAGAAAAGAGAGAGGACAGAGACAGAGAGAGACACAGATGGACAGAGAGATGGAGGCAGAAAGAGAGAGGGAGAGAGTGGAAGGGAGAAAGGGAAAGAGGGTAAGAAATGCAAAGGAGACAGGGAGAGAGAAGTCAGAGTGTGTTGCAGGAAAGAAAAACAGATGGAGCGTGGCACAATGTACCAGTAATAGAGGTGGTGGAGGGAGAAGCTCAGAATAAGAGATGAGCATAAAATACGAGGTGAATACTGCGGTCACGAAATGAAGACCTGTCTCGAGAAAAATGTTATTTCAATGCTCAAATTGTCGCAATTTGAAATTCACATAAAATTACAGAAATGACAAATAAACAAGTTATTTAAATACTAAATGCAGGACATATCTTAAACCATTGCGCTATTTAGTATACAAAATGGTCGGTAAAATACCCATTAGAATACATACATGAGAATTTCCTAAACTACAAGGATTTTCAAAGGAAAGATATTAGTTTATTAGAAAAATAATCATATACAATTAAATTTAATAAAGAAACTTAATTACAGAAATAGAAGAAAACCAATATTATGGGCAAGTAACAAAATTTACAAAATTGTACAACAATTTAAGTAAAGTAACTGTTGTACCATTATTGGTTTGTGGACTATTATCATGGATAAGTATTGTCTTTATGTGTTTCACAAGCTTATGCATTATTATAGTTATGTACTACGTTTTATTTTGGTGTATAGAAGAAAGCCAATAGTTGTGTTAAATGGATGGCTGTGTTAAATCGCCATTTTCCTTGTGATCTTATTTTAGAATACTAAGGGGGCGTTTCGACCAGGCTATATTCGTAAGTTAGACAAAATTCAGAAAATAGCTTCTAAATACTCTGGTTGCCGACTCATTCAGAGTTAAGGCCACTTTCAAATCTCAGAAAGGTGGCTTAGAACTTAACATAAGGCGTATGTATGTTTCCCTGCGTGGAAGGAAATTTGGAGCACTCTGCTCCCAAAGAAGAGATAATAATTTCAAAATTCGAACACTATTGCAGCAATCTGATGAAGGGAAATTCTCTTTTGTATGTTGTACAATCAACGGCGAAGGAACAATTTACCTGCGGAAGCATTTGGATCTGGCCACGAAAGTATAAATACATTTAGGAAAAAATAATAATGTAAAATATATATGTATTTGGTTCTTGTCGGGTCGTTTTGTTCAAAAACTGGTATAGATATATGTGGTGATAGTTGGTAATAATGTTTAATGAAAGCATGTATGAAAATTAGCAGGGATGTGAGCGTGGATCTGTCCGTGTGTGTGCGGGAGCATTTACAGTACCATGGGATACGTTAATGCAAGTTGGAAAGTGCAACGGGAGGCCATGGCTCTGGGTGCTATTTGGGAGATACATGGGCACATGAAAGGTTTTGAGATAATGAGGTTATTTGTGTGTGTTTGTGAAAATGTGGAGTTGGCATACACGGGCATATTTATGTATGTATATAGAGAAAATAATGTTGCCATAGCGTAAATGTAGGTGCCAGAGTTGGGTATTGCTTCTTAAATATGTAATATTACAATATTACAGCCATGTCGCCTTTACAGTATTATTGTAATATGACAGTGTAGTCGCTAATGTAAACTTGCAGTTAATAAGAAAATAGATCAATCTCATTTGAAGATAAAAATTATTCTATTATAAAAATTATTATTGAATTGTTTGAGAATTATTACTTTAACTTTAAATCTGAACGCTCGAGGATCATCAAAATACGTACAGGAAATTGAAACGGCCCATTTTTTGTAGATACTACTATGTTTGAGGTATCTCTTAATTATATCGCAACACACTCATCACTGGCAATATTTTATACGCAATAGTAATATTTACGAGTATTTCAAACATCGTTCGCGACATACAGCACCATCTTTCATTTTCAAAAGCTATAGAAGCCATATTTTATATTTATGAAATAAAATTTTATTTCTGTAAGATATCTTGCAAGAACATAACGAGAAAATAATGAGACCATAAAATGAAATAATTTCTGTATAACAGTAGGTTGGGGGAAGGAAACGGTGGTGTTCGTAAGCGATCGAAGGAGCAGAGTCAATGCGCAGGATTTGTCTGTTTCAAAAAGAGGTTATCGACAATGATCGACAATAAGTAAGTAGGGAGAAGAGGCTTTGAAGAACTATGGCGAGAAAGAGTGTAAGAGAAATAATGGTAGAGATAACAAGACATTCGAATTAAGGGGTGAAGGATAGACATTTATTTATGTATATCTCACATCCACTTATATACTGTCTCAGTATCGTAAATATACTAATTAATGGCTGTAAATACATTGTTTATAATAGTGTAGTTGATAGTGTATTCGCTTTCTGATGGAACGTGTTCCCCTTTAAGGATTTTCCTTCTTGTATCATACCAGAAGATCTCTTTTCCGCGGTTTTTATACTATGGAGACCATCTGGAGTGAGTAGCAGGATTCCAAAGATCAGTGTAAAAATGCAGGCTTCGTAACGACATAATTGCCTTCGTACTTGTCACATACGTAGTATCAGATAAAGCAATTTATAATAATTACCGATTAAATTAATACAAACTGTAAACTCCGAACTGGTCTCCAGACATGAAAGGTAGTGGAGTGCATGTACGTGTGTGTGTGTGTGTGTGTGTGTAAGGGGAGAGGATAGGACAGAGGAGAGAAAAGGAAGATCGCACGCGGTCCGTGACCCGTTTGTTAGGGTACTGCTCTGACATTCCCCCGATATTGATCGAAGAAACCACGGAAAATACTGATCAGACCATTCGGCCCCTAGAATTCTTCCCCAAACAGTAGCTGAATTCTACCTAGCTATCATGCTAGTATCGAGTTAGTGTTGCCCCACTGGATGTCTCACTCTCGGCTTTCGGTCATAGTCGCTGCGGAGACAGAGGCAATGTTGGTTCCGAGCAACCTTCAGCCGGGGCGAGGCGAAATGTATCACTATCATCTATTAACCCACTCTGCATACACCTATGCAGAGTGGGTTAATAGATGATAGTGATACATTTATACACGAGCAGCATCGGGTAATCATCTAGTAATGAATAAAGAAGGAAGCTTTCTCGTGGGTAAAAAATAATATTTTAATACACAACGATTAGATTGGCTGTGTTAAAAACTTCTTTAGTGATGAAATATCATTTCCGCTTAGGTATATATTAATGTTTTTACAAATGTTAAGCCCGTATTTCGAGTAGTTAAATAGTGTGAGAATTTTAATTAAAAAAAAATGATTTCCATAACTTCGACACACGTGTGTCCATTTGTAACTATCAAGTATACGCAACTCATCACACACACTTCCCCTGACTTCCGTTGAAATCTTATTCATTATTTTGTATTAACATTTACGACTTTCTTCAATATTTATTGGTAATTTGTAACGGGATTACATGTTATTTAGCATCACAATTGTTATTTAATCTTCTTTTTACATTGGCACTTCAATTCTTTGCATCGCATTTTAAATTTTTGGCACACAAAACGTAAAAATGCGATGAACTTCAAGCTGTTAGCGATAACAAAATCGTCTGAGATTTAAACTTCACCACTTTTAATTTTGAAACTATTTTGTCTTTAGTCGATTGTCATTCCGCAGATTTGTTCTACATATAATTTCAGTAAATATGAGACTTCATTACGATCTGAACAAACATTATACCGAAAATACGCTTTTATCCAATTTATAAAGTATATGCTCAATTTATCCTAAATCGAAAATGTGCAAACCCGAAAATGTGCGGAGATGAACACCGTGCAGTGTAGTTTTATGAGTTTCACATTCATTTCAGGGCAACGAAAAGGACACTTTACACCCGTATGTTGTTCTCATTACTATCCTACTAGCCACTGCAATGATTTGCGTATGCAATTATTTTTTTAAGAATTTTAGGATGATGAGGGTGGATTACAATGAAAGTTAAACGATTATGAATGAGTTGAAATAGGAATCATAGTGGGAGATAAGTTTCCTTTCTCTGTAAATGTGTCAATCGCCCGCGGAACACGCCGCATGAACCAAAGCTTTCTGAAGGTTATTTGCATGTCTCTTCGGGGTCAGTGAGGGAGCATTTCATGCCTGCAGGCGCGTCAATTACTTTGATCATCAGATCGGTAAAGGTAGTGCATATTATAACCAGGGAACTGGCGCTGTTCCCTTATCGCACGTCGGCTTGGGGAGGTTTCCCCCTCCAGGCGTCTCCCTCAGCGGGGCACCACCTCAGCCGGGGTAGCTATAAGTTCCGCCTGGCCTTGCAATTTGTATGGTAGTGTATAGTTATGTTTTTCTTTCTTGGCGCATGGGGGTGTGTCATCAAAATGGAATATCTCACGGTATTTGGCGTCGTTCTTGGTTGTGCCGCCAGGAGCCAGACCGCCAGATCGCCAGCACTGCTCCATAGAGTCGCATATTCCATTTTGATGACACACCCCACTCGCCAAGAAAGAAAAACCGAAGTATAGTGCAACTAAATGCAAATATGTGTGTATATGTGAGGGGAGAAATGGGTCAAGGACGAAGAGGATGAGGAAGAAAAGATCGCACGTGTTCCATGACCCGATTATTAAGATAACACTGCGGCAATCGCCTGTTATTCATCGGAGAAACCAAGGATAAATACCGATAAGATCAGCCAGTCACTAGCTTTCTCCTCCAGACGGCGGCAGAACTCGACCTCGCTATGTGACTAGTATAAAAAAATCTGCCATCAAGACTCAAACCCTATAACCTGGAGGTCAGAGACGCTGCAACGCCAACGTATGTACCCACCGAGACATCTGAGCCGGTGCCTCTTAGTCAGAGGGACCCAGCGCACGGAGATTTGCTCGATTTAAATATAGTGTCTCCTGAAGGCCAGGAGCCAGAAGGAGAGAGGGTTCACTGTCATCCAATCGAGGAGCTTTAATACGAAATAAAAAATCGTATGAACTCTCCTGATTGGATCACAGCCTTCCCTCTCCTTCCAACTCCTGACCTTGAGGAGACACTACATCAGTGGTGTCAAGGTCTCCTACTGATGGCAGTGACATGCCTCGCGGCACCGTGCCCTGCCACGAGCTTCTCTGCGCCACTACCGTCGGGAGAGGAAACTATTAGTAACCCCACCGTTTTACAATGGAGATGGCGTTGGCGGGGTGATGAACTGCGTGGAGGGGCGATTTCGTCGTGGCACTCGTGCCACAGACTCCCGATCGTGGCATCGAGCTTGACAACACTGCACTACATTTTAATCGGGCAATAGCGAGAATTCGCGCCGGGTGGGCGTAGCCCGGGTCAGAACGGCCAGCGGAGACACGGCAACGCCCGACCAAGGCCACCCGGCCTCCGCTCCGCCCGCAGGGAGCGGTTAATTAAAGCAGGGAGCATTTTTAAGGGTTTTTAATCGTGCGGCGCTCTAATTCCGAGGCCATTAGGCCGCACGGGAAGAAGGCACCGCTTGCCCCCTCTCTGCCACGGGGGGAGGGGATAAGGGTCTAAGATGGAGATGAAGGTAAGCCCCTCAGGGGAGAGTAAGAGGGTTGCGGAAGAATCGAGTGCAGGAGCTCGAATTAAATTGTAAAAAAAAGAGGGGGGAGTATACGAAAGCGCCTGCTATCAGATAATCTTTAGTCTTAAGGGACAAGAAATTCGGTGTACACGGAAATTTTTGTTCTGGGAAGTCGTTAGACTCCTATAAACGTAATCTCGGACTTAATGAGTTCATAAATGAATATTAATCACGTCGATGAAGCAATTTGTTGCAATGCGGCTGAAACAATTGGCATTAACTTTTCGGATTGAAGATGTAGTACTTTAGAAGAAGGAAATTATGCAGAAATTAATATCGTTCGGTGTTTGAAGGAAAGGGAAGCGCTGATGTTCACTTGCTTTAGTAAGATCAAACACAACTTTGGCTATTATTAAGACTATATCTAGACGTTTAATGGAAGGTTTGAAGCTCTAGACTGCTTACGGTACAGTGTGTTGAAATTTCCTCAAAACGGATTAATTTTTTCTTTACATCGTTGGTTGAAATCGAGCCGCTTATAAAAATAGCTTAAATAGAGTTTTAACAAAACCCCTTAATTTTTGAAAAATTGCAAACGTTATTTTTTTTCAAACTTGTCCTAGATCTTCAATATTAAAGCTAAGGCTTTCTTTCTTATTGTTAAAATCACCGCCATATTAAATATTTATTATAACATGATATCGAATGCTTATAAAGCTCAATAAAGCTCAAGCCTCGAGATCTGTAACGCTCGGATTCGAATTACAGACTGGATAAATATTATTTTCTTGTAAGTGTTGAGCAAAATTCACTATATTCACTAAGAGAGGGCCATTTTCATCTAAACTTTTAAATTTTCAAAAATATAAAGATACCTACGTACGTTTGTTTCCAAATGTACACTTTATATTTTTTTTAAGTTTTTCAAACGGTAAATAAAGTGTTAGAAGGATAGAAGTTGCAATTTTATACTATTACGTAAAGGTTAAAAATAACAAAAAAGTGTGCGTTGAGAGAGCACCACTGGATGGTTTAGTGTCGATAAGACCTCAATATGTATTCCTTATCTTAGTCTCTTAAGAACAGAACAATAATTTCAATACTGTACCGGCCAAATATTCGCTAACTATATATTTTTTTTAAATCATTGCATAATTTTACAAAATCGACTCTATAAACACTCAAATTTAAAAAAGAAACGTTCACGAGATAGCTATTCAAATAATATCACCAGACTTCAAAATAACGATCAAGAAGTTTGGTTAGATTAATTTTTTTATTACATTATGATTTTTATGATTTGACGTACTGGTATTCCGGTTACGTATAATGTATAGCAGCATAAACTTATATAAGTTATATTTCTTTGACTGTTGGTCGAAAGAGCACACATTTTGGGGACGCCTATAGTGTATTTTCTCTGCTCGATATATTCTGATACGAGCGAAGAACTTCCAGGCACAGGTAGAGAAAGAATCCGCAGCGCAATTGACAATGCAGATGTAGCCACTCTCGAATCCATATACTGGTCGAGATTCGTGCCTCTGAGCTACAAGGTTGCACACAGAGGGGGTGTGGGACGCGGGTGTTGGTGTGGAATGACGGGGCGTGGCGGGGAGGGACTGGAAGTGGCGCGGCGTGACTTTGAGAACTGTGGCGGGACGGGGCGGGATGGGACGTGACGGGACGGGGCAGGGCGGGGTGGGACGTGGTGGGACGGGTTTTGGCGGGATGAATGGAGCAGGGATGTGACTAGGCGGGTCGAGGTGACACAAAGGGATGGAGCGTGTCGTTGCGGGCCGGAGCGTGTCGTTGCGGGTCGGAGCTTGTCTTTGCGGGTCGGAGCGTGCCGGAGCGTGTTGTAGCGTGTCGGAGCGAGTCGTCGCGTGTCCGAGTGGGTCAGAGCGGGTCGTTGCGGGTCGGAGCGTGTTGGAGCGGGTCTTTGCGTGTCGGAGAGGGTTGGAGCGGGTCGTTGCGTGACGGAGCGGGTCGAAGCATGTTGCGGATGGGAGCGGGTGGGAGCAGGTCGAAGCGGTGTGGGGGCGGGGCGGTTTGGGGGATCCCTTGCCGGGAGTGAGCTTTGATTTTTCCGAGACTTATGCCTTATTCGCAATTTCTACGCGCCGGGCGCCGCTGCAGAGGCGCCATTTGAATTGGATATGGGCCGTCTCGGGCGCGTCACTGACGCCCCAGGGCGAAGGAGTGAGGGGCGAGGAGCGAGGGGCGAGGAGCGCGGCGGCAACGGGTGGCCTCCAAGTCAATGCACCTACTTGAGAGCAATGCAAGCATCGTTGTCCACAAACATTATTCTTACGACCGTTCATCACAAACAATAACAGTATTTTGTGGCCAATAATCCATATTATTATTAGATATTGGAAATGTCTATTCGTTATTTTATCATAACATTAAGGATTCCTATTTTTGAGACTTTTCATTACATTCCTTCTAGAAACACATAATAATTATTAATTCCTTATTTCATATTATATTTCTAGGTCGTACAACATTTCGACGAGGTTTTTCCAGTCATCTTTGGGTACACATTTGTTAATTACATTCGTTACATGGTTGATCTTGAATTCGGTATAAAAATCGCCAATAAAAATGAGACCTAACGAATTCAGGATCAACCATGTATAGAAATTGATAAATACAAATTCAAATTGAATCCACAATTCAATTTTCACGAAAAAATCATAAACTGTAACTTGCTATAAATAAACAGCAGAAATTACGAAACATTCATTTTATTGATAAAAACTCGATAAACGAGTCAATGCCATAACCAATTATGTATTTCAAAGAGAAGAATTAATAAAGTCGTTTCAGGGGGAAGCTTTTTCTAAGAAGCGGTGACTGTTGTATACGCGATCGACTGAGTGCTGGCGTTTGAAGAACGTTTCCATAAAACGTACTAGAAGTGTACAGGGAGAGAAACGATGAGGCTTCGGCGTTCTTGAATTCACTGTCGTAAACGTTTTCGGAAGGTGAGCAGGCAGAGCTGTAAAAACACCGTAAATCATAACTCTGCGTGTAACGTTCTCTCTCCAGCACTTGCGTGCCGCGCGAGGCGGTGCAGTGTGGATGGTGGCGAGGATGCAATGAGCACGAGGAAAACGGAAACAGAAAGGAATAAAAGGAGGATGTAGAAATGGGTTGAAAATATCGTAATTCAGTATTCTTTGCGCAAGCACAGGGACGACTACGATAGGAACGATTAATGTTTGTGTTCATGCACAAATTCTTGTCTTTACACTTTGTTCACTCTATTGTTTCGTGGCGCAGAGAAGTATTTTGTAATATAATTAAAAGTATTCGTAAAGCGGGAAAGTAAAAAGCTGTCCTATCGCTTCTAGACTTCACGTAATATTGTTTTATCCTTGATGGACTTCTCTTCTTATCACTGGATGTAATAGCTGTGGGAAATTGAAAGAGTGCGTTTATAAATAAATTGAGACATTGCTATTTTCCTCTAAGAGGCATGCGATTAATATAAGTATTTTATGATATAGTTTAAGTACACAAAATTGGAATTTAAATTGAGTCAGAGGGGTATTCAGTAAGGGATAATCAGGGAGGAAATAGACTGCACTCCTCTGGTGACCCGTATGTGCTGCATTATTAATTACAGTTTTGGTGTGGTTTGGTAACATGGGTTAGTGAGCAGTTGATTTCCGAAAAGAGCCTTAATAAATCATTGTTCTTGTCTTATGATTAATAAATATCAGATACTTTTCTTGTGGCCGAAAACAACTTAAACCGCGTTTTGATGCAAATTTGATATAAAAAGTAATAGGGATTGTAGTTATTGGTTGTGATAAAAATAATGCATTTAACGAGTATAAGAATTTTGTACTCAAACTAGAATATATTTTTTAAATTTAATTTTCATTGATAATTAATTAACCTGTGTTTACTTAACCGACATTTGAAGGAAGTTCACTTCAAGAAACTCAATGAAAAACATTCTTCTGCATACATAAGGGTATAGGCCTTACGTTTCGCGTTCGCAAAATAGGCACAGAAAGACAAGATCTGTATTGCGCTCGTAATCTACAAGTCGGCTGGCGCTCGTGATCCTTGGACAGCTCTGTTCTAAATCTCCCATTATTGCATAACTGTTCAATTTAAATCAGTCCCCTAATCTTTGGTCGTTAATATCTAAAAATACCGAACTAGAAAAAAGAGTGGTTTATACTATTAAAATTTAATTTTTTCAATATAATTAATATTATTATATAATTAATTATTTAAATTGATTTTATAGTCTTTGGGTGTCATTCAAACATTATGAAATTGATATCAGTTTTTTAATAAGAATTATTGGAACGTAATAGTTCATGGCATTAACAGCTATAAACAGTTTTGTAATATGCATTAATATCGCAGAAGTATTCTAAAGATTCATGGATTTCTACTAACTACTATCATCAGCAGTTATCTTTTGCAGAACGAGTACTCTAATACAAAGGGTAGATTTTTTAAAATTTATTTCTTCTTGTTCGACAATACAGTCTTTCAAGGGTTTCCATAAATAAGATCAGTAAATTACATACAAACGGTAGATAGGAATTTTTACAAAGTAGTACATTGTTGTTTGACATTCATATTGTAATATCTTATAACAATAGTCCATTAATTATTATGAAACTCAGCCGAACAGTCTTGTTTGACATTTCTCCAACCTCGTATTGCAATAGGATGTCTTACCAAACTCATTTGACGGATAACTATTTCGCTTTCACTATGAGAGAGCTGCAACGCGCTCCACCAGCGAACCGTAGGTGTTGCGTCTACTACACTAGCAGTGCGCCAAGGCAGCTTTTATACGGTTGCGAGTTTATGACGCGCGCCTCGAGAAGATTTACGCTCCGCGGCTTATGGAAAGAAGCAGCCGTAAAAGCTTTACGCGCATTGATAACAGGACTTTCCACTTCTTTCCGCATCCATTTATGCTCAAGTATCTTCGACTGACTTACTACGGCTGCAGCAAATTATCACGGGATCATAATTTAATAACAGATGAATCTTTAGGATGCGACATGTTTAATGCAATACGCGTATTTTCTCCTGCTACAGTTTTGTATTGTGAACACATTTCATCTTTATACAATACGCTAAGATGACCGTTGTTGCCATTTATGAAAAACCAACAATATGAAAGTATGCTGGACAGAGAATTACTTTCCAAGGGTGAATTCAACGTATGTAAAACGAATAAATTAGAATGTCTCATTTTATATTATAAGGAAAACAGAAGGAGCACATTCAACTTGCAACACCCGTTATGCTGCAGAACATGTTTCCGTCATTCCTAACTCGTAAACGATGCACCCTAGAACCTTTGGAACCAAAACTCCTTGTAAAGAAAAAATGGGATGTTACCTACTCTGTAATTTCGAAAATAAGACCTTTTTTCGAATATTGCATTTTTGAAGGGAACTCACTAACCCCTGGTTTGTAAGAAACTTTGGTGGATGTCGACACTTGTTTTCACGGTGATGTATTCCACGCGAAGTTGTTACTATAATGACATTTCATGAAGCCAACGTCATTAAAACTTCGGAAGTGATGTTATCATAAATGGTTAATATCTTCACGGAAAAAAACGACCAAAAAGTCTTATCACACATGCTTGTCCTCTACACGTCCATACGCCATAATTTTGACATGTCAACTATTGTACGGCGCTGGGTAAAATGATAAAAAGGCACACGAGACAAAAACAAACAGTTTATTATTCGCAAATAAAACAATTTGGTGTTTTCACACTTCAGAAATATTTCTTGGCAATCCCTGCACAAATTTGCAACTAGTTATTTGATGCCAATCACCTGTCCCTACGTAATTTTCATTGCTGGAGAGACTTTTTAATTCAAACAAGTGGTTGTCCAATGGTCGAAATTCGACCGTAATTCATTACATTTTAATTTTTAAAGTTATAGAAATTCTTTTGTCACAGAGTATTCCTGTATATTAATTGAATAAAACTGTTTCTGAATTTTCTCTAATATATCACCTGCCGAGCGTGGACAAATACGTCATTAGCATGAGCTGTTTGCCTTAAATACCTGATACACCTATGAAAATGCATTTTGCTTATCATATGCATTTTGAAAACCTATGAAAACAGAGAAATCAAGGGGCTTCTCGCTCCTCCCGCATGGCTGAGAAATACAAAGGAAACTGGTCACATGACCTCAACTGCCAACAGAGCAAAGTCCTTCGAAAGTAAAATATACTGTCACCAGTCTCCTTTGTATATGTGTAATGTTAAGTAAAACAGTAATATCATTACGGACTTTTGTAAATATTAATGTCATGCTTGTGCGAAAATAAATATTACATTATTACGAGGGGCGATCAATAATTAAAGAGACAAATTTGTCTGTAGAAATACACGTTAAATTTAACAAAACAGGAGTTTTGCTACTTTTTAATATATTCCCTACATTTACGGCTCTTATTCATTATTCTTTTCCTATTCTTCCTCTCATAGGGAATATCAGGACCTTTTATATGACATTCTGTCTATAATACAATTACAGAAATAATACAAACACAAAGCAACATTTTCATAATTAAATAAATTGAATTATTGCCTGGAACAAAATTAAAATCAACAAGAATTTCTTCTAATATTTTATTGAATATAGTACTCAAAGTGAAGTATTTTGATCCATAGTGGTAATTTCACTGCTGCCAAAAATATATTAAAAACTAGCGTACCCGTGCGAGAACTCTCGCATGTTAAATCCCACCCTTTCCCTATCAATTTGTCTATCCTTTCCATAAAGGAGAGGAACTACTAATGTACTTACAGAATATCGAACAAAATAACAATGCTATTGATGTTTGAAACAAATTTTCAATTAAAGTTTATTCAACATTATAGAGAAATGTTCTTGGAACAATTCACACTTCTTTAAAAACAACATTTGAAGAAATGTTTCAATCTTCCTTGAGAGTTAGCTTTTCGCTTTCCTTGATAGTCAAATAATAGAAAAGGTTTTTACCCTTGAGAAAGCCTAGTAAAGTAGTGCGAAAATACCGGATCGGGCAAGAACAGACCTACTCATTGCAATATTATTTAACTTTCCTTGATTTGTTATGAAGAACCGAGTAGGTTTTGGAGAGTCAAGGTGCAAGCTTGCTGGGGTGAGAAAATTAAAAAAATATTTGTATACTAAAAAGTATTGAATTATTCTCTGCGTCCTTACGTACCTCAAGAAAAGCAATTCCGAGCCAAAAAATAATCAAACTAATGTTTTCACCTTTGAGTACTAAATATCATTTGTTACCATTAGAAACAATTTAGTAGGCTAAGAATTAACTTGGCTACATGGGAATGTTGCTCAAACGATGTTTGCACTTTTAATATCTTAACGAACCGACACCTTGAGATTAATATCAAACGGTGTTTTATTTACAATATAAATTTGCTGCTGGGCGTTGGTGTACATACTTCCAGATACCGCCAACATTTAAATCGTGCGTTTGGACTGCGATCGTTGGCAGTTGTCGGGTGACTTGCACTATTCTTTCTATAATTTTAAATTTAGTTGTTTTTTAATTGATTTAGTAGTATTGTAGGCTAGTGCGTTTTGATTTTTGTTTTCCATTTATTTCAAGCTATTTTACTTTAGCTACTTTAAAAAGTTTGTTCTTTGTGTTGTGTCATAGCACAAGTTTTCCCCCACCACCTCTGCGTACCCTTGCGAGAACTCTCGCACGGGCACTCGAGAATGTTAGACCCCACACTCATCCCTATCCTTCTATTTTTATTCTAAGAGGGAAAATAGTTAACAAAACGTGTTTATTTGTTTAAAATCTATAAAGGTAACTTGCAATGTACTAACACAATTGCAAACAAAATATAAAACAATGCAATGAATGTGTAAAAGAAATTTTCAATAAATATTCATTATCATGGAGAATTTGCTTGGAACAATTCCCAACACTTACTTAAAGACATTTGAAGTAATTATTAAATATTCTTTGTCAGTTAGGTTTTAGTTTTTCGTGATAGTCACAAAAATATTAGCTTTTTACTTTTGAGAAAGCTACGTGTCTGAACCCGTTGACTTGGAAATTTCATCGAATGATCACGAAAATATTGGTACAGGTAAAACACAAACACAGTCTTCACTGAACTCTAACATCCCTCCACAATTATGTACACAGCACTTATAGACCATGAAAAAACGTTAATTGAATAGTTTCACTACACGCATAAGAAACAATCTTCATAGGTATAGGTATCAAGCAACTATAATAGTACTTTTAGTTGTTGCTGGAGAGCAAATCTTGAATTAATGATTCTGCAAATAAACCTCCTCAGACTGCACAAACTACGGTGTTAACAGAATGCGTAAATAAAGATTGTCGAAACTAAGCCTTCGAAGCGTGTCGCCACAAAAATTGCTACCAGCAGGAAGGGTTGAAATATTGAGGTGGCCTTGATAGTATTGAAGCGTGGAACCGAAAAGTTAATTGAATGGATCGCAGAATGTCTCATCTTGTAGATTATGGTATGAAAAACGCTTCTTTGAGGCCTGGGGCCTCAAGATTTACTTTTTAAGGCTCTAAAACGCTTTGTTTAGGAGTTATTTGCCGATGTGTGTTGAGATGTGATGCGGGTTGCATTTTACATGAATATTTCGATGCGTTTTTTTAAAGAAATCATCCATATTTTAAAATTCAAAGTGGAATTCGTCAAGTCTCCGTAAAATTCTCTTTCTTTAGAGCCCTCATTTATAAAGATTGGTTGCGTGTGAGAGCCGGAACCCTAAGGTATACTACTGAAATAGTATAGGAGACGATGGGAAAAATCTGACTTGTCTTTTCAACAATGCGAAACGATCATTTTGTGTAATTTCAACTTCTTCACAGCTGGCACAATAGATGAAGCATAGTAGTCTCGTGGCGTTGTTTGAAAACAAGCACACAGTGTACCAATATAATAATATGTATCGAACATCAATAATTCCCTATTTTGCGAAGACGTAAATTTCAATTAAACAAGAATTTGGTGTTTCGCCGCTCAAATAATTCCAAAGTAAATGATCACAAAGACAGTGAAACCTAGTGGTTCTCTCGTAGGAGAGGATGACATAATAAGCCTAACGCTTTTAATGTATACTAGATTAACTCATTGATTATTTCATGTTTACAGTCATATCAACTGCTTCGGTCATTAATCCCGTAAGTAGTGCATGATTTTATCACTGGATATGGTGGTGTTCCTCCCCCGCTGAACGGTGAGATCAAGCACTGACCTACACACTGGCATGCAGAGTTTTCCCCATCCAGGTATCTTCCACCAGCGAGGAACAGCCACAGCCGGGACAAGCTCTGTGCTCCCGACTGGTCCTCCGACATGTGGGGTAGTGCATTGCATCTATTGTGTAAGAGGAGAAAATAGGACAAGAAAGAGGAAAGAAAGAATCGGACGCGGTCCACATGTAAGCAAAGGATGAGGATTGGACAAGGAAGAGAATGGAAATATCACGCGTGATCTGTAGCCATTTATAAGGGTACTGCTCCGGCATTCGCCTGATGTTGATCGGAGAAACCACGGAAAACTACCGATCAGAGCAGCCAGACGCTAGTAGTAGGTTAATAATCCTACCACCGTCGGGACTCGAACCCTAAGACTTCCCCGACAAAGACTCTGCAGTGACATCAATTGATGCCCTGAACCACCTCAGCCGGTATGACTGCAGGAGATTCCGTTTATATCCTCTCAATAACTTTCCATACAATATGATATAAATCATATAATATAAATAATACAAAATTCAGGTTAAACAATCAACACTTTGGTTCCTCTACCTAATATTACAGACTTCTTATTCTGACATCATAAGCTCTATGTGTAAAATAAACCGAGTAGACATGAAGAGGGTTTTTCTTGCAAACATCTAATGCTTCTACACCTGTATAAATGAGAATGCATTATTTATTAAAATTTATATCCTTTCCGTATAAACCTTCATAAACACGGAAATATTCTTCGTTCCTAACAATTTTATAACTAGTTCAAGAAATAGAGACATATGATAAAAACAAATTTGAATATGATTATACAAATTTTATTATCAGGGTAGTTCCACAAGGTTTTGATGGGTTATCTCAGGAAAGAAAAAATGAACAATATTACAAATTTTCTATTTTTTAACTCAGCACATCAAGTTTTTTTTACTCTGATATTCTGCGTCTCCTGCCAAATGATATTCCAAAAACTGGTTGCAAAAATGATAAATAAAATTAACATTAAATTGCTGGAACTCAACAATTTTATGTAATGGTCCACATTTCCTTCTGACAAGCAAACAGTGAGTTACAACAAGTATTAACGTGTCATCCCTTATCTCCTGAAAAGTCAACGCAACATTAAGGCACGATATGGAATAAGGGGGATGGAGGGGAAAAGCGAGAGAACCACATGGTAACATTAGGAGGAAGCGTGTAATATATATAACCAGCAGTCATTTCTTTACACGTCCAGAATTTCCAGTTTCTCCAAGCAGAATTTACCAGCTCTGACCATGACACGCGCCTTCATTCTTCTGAGCTTTCTGGGGCTGATTCTTACGGTAACGCTTGAGACGTTGAGTTGCACGCTTATAAACGTAGAAAAATGTTTAATAAACCATTTACGTATTAACCAGCCTAAACATTGCGGTTGTCACCTGAAGCATTTCAGTGCTGACCAATTGACAAAACGTTAATTTCTGAGTAGAAGCTGCACGGGAAGGTATTAGTGATCAAGTAAGGTATAAGTAATATCTATAAAAATTAATATTTCCTGGATTCTATGTTTTGATAAGATATGGTTTGTATTTTGCAATATTGCTAAAGGAGAATAATGTAAAATTTACAATAATAGTAAAATTTATAGAATTCTATTTATGAATTTATGGTATTGAAGAATTTCTTAAGTAGGTTTTTATTGAAGTCACCCAATTTGTTTTGCGATAAATTACCCAATATATTTCAATTATTTAGAATTTGAATTTTGTAATTTTCTAAAACGAAAAAAAATTAGTTTATCGTTATTCCTTGAAGCAATGTGGCAATGTGTTTTTGATGCCTAAGTTTTTTGATGATCTAATAACTTAAAAATGGCGGCTTTCTATCATTTAAATTCAATTTCTAATAATTATTTCTAAGCAATAATTTAACGAATGAAAATATAGCATTTTATTAGACCTTTTACTAAATCGTGAAAAGCATATATTTTTCATATTACAGTTTGATAGATATACAAATTTAAGAATGGTTTGAAATTTTAAAAGAAAAATATTTTCATTTCCAGGTATTTGTGCAGCCAGGACTTTCCCAGGGACGTAAGTATATCAAATGCAATAGATGAGAGATGTACACATTGATTACCTATCAATTTTCAGAATTTAAGTTTCCGAATCGGAATTTTTCCAAAAGTTATTTTTCCTATTTTTTTCCGAAAGTGAAATTCCGATTATAATATTTGAGAATACTAAAAAATAATTTACGATTTTTCCATACACTTTTACTTCGTAGAAATTTTACTCACGATTTAAATTATATATGACGTTTAATAGTGAATGTGTATCCAATCCCATGAAGAAATTACAGAGGTCGATTTTCCTTTTTTATATTGAGGATACGACAAAACAATACCTTTAATTCTATTTTGTTGAGTTAACCATTTTTTTCGAGTCATTGCTTTCACTTCCGCCACATCAGTCCAGTACATCTTTGACCGGTACAAGAACAAGCTTTAACATATTGGGCGTTTCTATTTTTATTTGGCGGTTTTCTAGGTTTTTATGTTGCTCAGTTAGTCCTTCCGTCTGCATTCACATTTTACAAATGAAAAATACAACAAGAAAACGCAGTCAGGTAAAACTTCTGATATGTTGGTGGTAGTAGCCTTTTTAAAATTGCCCATTGCTTTCCTTGGTAATGCTATCGGAGTGCGAACATTTCGAGCTGCATTTTGGAACACTTCTGCATAAGAATTTTTATCTTAGTTACTTAGAGAAATAGATACCAATGGTAGAGCAATTTGGACTTCATTATTTGTATGACAGTCGTTCTTTTTAATTAAACCCATTATCGTAAACAACTGCATGAATAAGCTTGAAATTACCTTGAAAGTCTCATCAAGAAACCACGTAATGCTTTGGAAATGGATCTCTAGATTTTTTGGGAGCGAATACTATGACACAATCCTGTTCATGTAAGTTTTCATTAAAATTATCGTTCAATAGGAATGAATGATTGTCCACTCAGCGTTGTTGTGGATTGCACGGGTATATAACTGGTAATAAAACTAAATTGGATGTAAAGGAATCGGAAAGTATCCAAATCGAAAAAAAACAATGTTCGGAATAATGTTCCTTTCCAAAAAATGCATTCGGATCAATCGAATCGGAAGGTATCCAATCCGAAAAAGTCAATGTTTCAAAAGTTGCTTTCGGAAAAAAAAAATCGGAAAAATGAATGGTAACGGTACAGATTATACTTCACTTCAAATTAGGAGCAATCGTTCAAATCGTGACACGTCTACTTAACTTTTTTCAACAAAAATGAAAAAATAACACAAATTTTATACTTTTCCTCACCTTCTTTAACTCAACAAATAGAGGACTAATTAATACATTTTAACACATCACACGCTTATTCCCTTAAAATAAAATTCGAGGCAAAAACAACTAAAGAACTCAATTTTTGTCAAATGGACATGTCACCTTTTGAGTGTTTACCCCTCAAATGTTGTAGTGGTTGGCAGGTATATTATTGTATCCGTACACAGAAAGTATCACAACGATCGGAAGGCTGAGATAACATGACGACCTAAACTGCAATTTTGACATGCTTGGTTTCTGAGTAACACGAAAAAGGAAATTCTACACCTTCCGACATATCATGCGAAGTCATGTGAAGGTAGTTTGCGAAAGTATAATCCTCCTATTACTACGTTGTATGTAGTTTTAATATAGAAGTCGTAGGCTTCCGCGGACAGAGTCATGTGAATAATCTTGGCTGTCCGTGTGACGCCGCGATCTGCAGATCAGTCCTGAGAAAGACCACAACAAGGTGGTCGAAACGTCGGCAACACAGCCTTCGACGCGGCGTCCCCCGGACAGCCAAAATCATTCGTAGTTTTAATAAAGTTGCACAGTGACCAAACGCAAGGATAATTGGTTTCACGTCAAGTGATTAAACAGTATCATCTTGGGACGTCTTTACCGAAAAACTGCGGCACCGATCAAGTTGACCAAACCGCGTGTTCGGTAGTTGCAATGGACAGACCAGTATCGAAATGTAAGTCGAAAGTTCGTCAAATAACAAAACCCATGATGGTACACTGCCACATTTATTGTAGTTAAGCAAGTACATTTGCTCCGCAAATTTCAGTTGTCCGAGCTCATGCTCAAAATGTTCCCCATACTTCTGTCACAGTAACAGAGAACTAGCCACAATGCTCCGTCGCACACTCTCTGATATTTCGGTGGTGAGGACGGCCACATGTGCATGTATCCGCCCATCGTCCGGAAGAGTTGCATACACGCGGTCCTTGATGTAGTCCCACCAGGAGACGTGTAAGGGCCGCCAAGTCGGGTGATCGCGGTGGACAGGCCACGTGACCGCTTCGGCCAATCCAGCGACACGTCAAGTATGCACCGAGGTGAGCGATAAGCAAACGCCTCGAAAGGCAGTGTTTTGTTATCGCGGCCCGATGCGCCGCCTATTCAGTCTCAGTGCAGTCTGGTGTTAAATATCTGTATCCTCCAGCAAGTACATCAAGCTATTTTGCGGCGTTGTTATAAACCTCTTGCTATCAATAAAATCGACGCTGGTCTTCCGTACAATTGTACCAACAAAGCTACCTTCCATGAGCTGCACTCTGTATTTCAACAAGGGCGTATTTAGGAAATTGCAATTGCAAAATCATACGAGACAACAGTATGGAATAACTGCAGTAAGTCATGTGACTACAAAATATCCGTCATATTTGTAATGAACTTGGTTAGACAAAGAGGTTAAATGATGGAGAGAGATAACAATAATTAGTCTTGACGGATTGGAAAGTACCAGATAAAAGATACAAATTACCAGAGGAAGGTAAAACGTGTAAAGGGTGTGAGTTAGAAAACATATTCTTATAGTGGGAATTCTTAATAGAAAGATGCATCTTCAGGATTAATGAAACAAATAGTAGGCTAGTTTATAGTGTGAAATGAAGTTAACATTATTGTAAACCTTCAAAGACAAGAACAGAAGTGAATATATAAATGTGAGATATTCGGGACTAAGAAGATAATAGAGCTAGTAAAAAAATGATATTTGTTGTTTATAGTAGAATAAATATACGGGCAGCTTTAAATGCACATATCTACTGAATAGCTTATTAATTTATTAACTCTAATATTGATATCATTTGAAGGTTATATTATAGAAAATATATTACGTATTCAAGAATTCTTGAGCGAATTGTATGTCAGCCCCTTGAATATAAAAAAATTAATTTTAGTGTCGTATATTATGAAAATTATGTGAAACAAGGCCAAGGTTAACATTAATTTTTTCCCAAATTGAAATCAAAATATCAAATACAGCTACGTAATTGGTTCTAAATTGGTCACCCACATTGGTAAAAATTCAATATCATCGAAATTATTACCAATATGTATCTGACAAAGTGTTTAATAGTGTTGTATATGATTTGATTTAATTTTGGGGAAAGGTCTATTAAACATTATCTTATAATCATACAATTCAGTGATTAATGTGCTGCATGAAAAATTATGATTTATTTAGAAAAGAAATTGGTACCGTATGTTTCGGCAGATAAGGCAAACACAAAAAACCGAATCACAAAATAACCTTATACATGTATATGGGGTCGTCCTATACAACAGATACAAAAAAACACACTTAAAATTCTCACATTCATCATCTGACGCAAATAGTTCCTGAAATACACTATCACTTTCGTTGTTGAGAAGTTCATGTTCGTCCCATTTTTACTTATTGAATCGATTTTCTCTTTCATCAGCTTCCGATCACAAATCGTCCTCAGTGCGATCCATAGCATTAGAAATCCCACGTAGTTTGAAAGGTTTTGATTAGTTTACACTTTCTTTTTTCCCATAATTTAATCACATTGCACGTCAAGTGAAGCATCTTCAGCATGGGAAAGTCCTAATCAGTGCTGTCAGTTGAAATGCAATGATTCTGATCTAACTGATGGTTGCTGATCTAAACTAAATTCATAGGCCGTTGATAGTTCGGGAGGTCATCGTTTAGGCCAGATATGTGCTAAAATTATAAAACCTTGACGAAAATGTATACTTTCTCTTATCTGAAGGCTGTCTAATTTGTAAAAATATACGCAAGGTTAAAAGACCCGACAATGTAGTAGAAATGGAGTATGTATTTAGCTTAATCAGGATCGTCAATGTAAATATTTATATTTTGGGTTTTATCAATGACAAGGTAACAATGACTTTTAAATGTTCTAGATTTTGTCCGATAAATAGACTACTTACATTTGCAGCACCTTCCGGAACCACTACCACCATCGCCGCTCCTACCACTCAAGAAGCAACTCGCAGCACGACGAATGCAAATCAAGAGCCACCGACAACCACTGAAGCCCCGACAAGTGACGATTCAACATCAACAACTACAGGCGATTCAATATCAACCACTACAGACTCAACGGAAACTACAACGCAAGCTCAGATGGTAGTCTGTGTTAGATTTTGTAGTATTTTTGGATTTTTACAGTCGATTTGCCAGTTAATATGCAATGTAATTATCTAAAAGAAATCATATAACCGCAATATATAGTACTGATTGAGATCCTAAATAAATCGAGGGCAATTTTAGTGTAGAAAATGTAAGAATTTTGCAATAAAAATAAATCCAGGCAATTCCTCATCTTTCGTGTGCTCCAGCAATTCTGGAATATGTGTAGCGTAGTAACACGGTAAAACATTCTTCTTAGTACGACACTATTAGGTCATCTCTTAGTATTCTATTTTAATTATTAGAACTGAATGCTGTAATATCTCTCCCAATCCTTCGTCTTTCGTGAACATAAATTGGTTGAAGTTGAGCCCATAATATTAGATTATTTTGAAAAAAATTTCAGAAGAATATATAATCTTTATGATGGATGTGTTTCCAAAATGTTATTGAACCGAATATATTAACAATTTGTTTGTGATGTAACATATCGCAATTTTTTGAAATGTATTCTCTGCTTGTTCAATTGTAGTAAAGTTTTTCAAAGGGTTGAATTGTACATTTTGACATTTAACATAGGACATCCTATAATTTACCATGATTGATCTTAACTCACATTCAGAAATAATATTTTTTAATTTTGTGGGGGTAAAATATTTCAAATAAAAAGTAGTTTAAAATATCAAGGGGGTGAGAAATGTCTTTGGAGAAGTGAGATCTAATACGAGGAGTTAAAGTGTAGTTTCCCTAGGGCCAGTTTCACCAACCAGGATCAAATTCGTAGTTGATCCGAGTTTCGTGATCCTGATCTGCAGAATCAATGCCGACTTGATCCCCGTGCATTTCACCAACATTTTGAGTCCGTGAAGTTGATCTGTATCACATGATCCCCGAGCAGACGTGAACATGCGCGGTTGGCAACAATTTTGCGATGCATTGTGGGTAATCATGCGATCAGCTTTAGGAAACGATTTGTTTTGATTTCATTTCTTTTCGTAGTTGTGTGGTGTTTGGTTGCGTGTGATAGTTTTCTTGTTTGATAATGGATTCACCGGAGGTTGAAGAGAATGCGAAGTGAGCTGTAAATTCTTTTCCGAGGGGAAGAGAATGACTTGTAACTATAATGTGCAAATACAAAGAAATGTTTAATGCTCGTTCCGACAATTCTGCTTCCGACAATAATTGCTTACTTCGCGAATTACTCGTGATTTCTATACGTATGTCTCCCCTCAATAAATATTCGATTTTCGAAAACAAACTCCATTCTTACGAAGAAAATTAACCTAACACGAATAAAAAGTTCAAACACTGCACTAAAAAAATTATTCAATAAAATTATCACACTCTAATTGCATTCCATATATCACAAAAATCAGCTAGAATTACGGGAAAATATCGCTTTCAATAGACTAAAACTAACCAAAGGCTATTTTAGTAATGTCATTTATAATCCACACTAATTTCAAGCAAAAATATATTTAAATTTTACTCCCCAATACCGAGTATTCTAACCTACAATTGTGATAACTCTACTTTTATTCATACATTAAAAAAAACACATTTTCCGAACAAACAATTACGCACAACCCTACCTGTTAGCGAATAATTATAAATTGAATATAAATCCAACTAAAGGCATTTATTAAAAAGAAAAAACACGAAAAACTGAAGTAGTGGGACGAGAATTTGGTGCGGCGAAGCTGAGAAATAACTCCTGATCCGGTCGTGATCCGCCGGTCGGCGACGGATCAATTTGCGAGTCAAATTTGAGACGTTGATTCGTTTCAAGTGCGTGGTGAAACGTACAACGGGATCAACTGGAGTTGACTCGGATCAACTCAGGATCATCTTCTTGACTCCAGTTGGTGACTCCAGTTGGTGGTCGGTAAATTGTAAAAAAATGTTTTTGTTTGAAGAATTACGAGATTCTATCTAAAGTTCTCTATGAATCTGTTTATTCCAGATAAACCATTCTATATTCAATAACGTCCTAAGAAATTTATTTTGTACTGTTTGAGTTTGTTAATACGTGTGGAAGGAGCATTACATCACATATATGACACGCATAGAAAAGACTTATCTATTTAACAAAAGATTTATATAAAAAAATTTCACAATCAATTCATAGTTTAGATTTGTTATTTATTAAATTGAAATTGAATTTTGTGGTACGTTTTATAAATGATATTTCGTGTTTGTGTCTAAATTAACATTGTATCCAAATACAGTCTTAAGTATTTAAGATTATTTTTGGATAAAATAAGTTGATTTGATAAGTTCGAATAGATTCGATAAGATTGTTCGATAAGTTCGAATAAGTTTGCTTCTAACCCAAATATTATTTTCAAGTCAAGGAATTGGAACATTGTTAATAAGAAGTGAAGCTTTAGTCAATCTACATAATGTAACCATTTTTGATGATGTTTTATTAGGATTAATTGCGATTCTCCAACATTGAGTCCATTTCATATATTCCCATATTCCTGAACGGCATTTTGAACAATGTCGCGTGCAATTTTTGAATTTTTATGAGATCAAAATATGCCTATATGATCCATATAAAGGGCTAATAAAATGAAAGGTACAGGGTAAATTGCATATATCATGCAATGAAATATGGAGGAATTTCTGTTCTTATAGGTGAAGTATTTGGAAAACAAGTACTTTAATGGAAAACTGATAGTTTAATTAATATTTTGACCGGAAATACAGGCAATAGGGAAAACAAGGAGGGGCTTTTTTTGCACAGCTTCATCGCCTCGTATGTTTTCCGTCATTTCTTGCCATTTTTACACCCCAGAGTTGTTAGCCCTAGGGGTACGGAAAATGAATACTGATGATTGTGAGGGGTGAGAGGACGACACACACTCACAAACGCAAATACACCCATGTCCAAGGCGGGACTCGAACCCGCGACCCTGCGGCTCGAGATCTCCACGGCACTACTGGCTTAGCGATCTCGGCCACGGAACCGACGTAGAGGCTTTCTATTATAGGTATAAATATGTTTGTGTGTTGAGTGAGACTTGAATATTAACAGTGCATTTATTCTTGTTATTTTATTAGCTCTCATGACGGAATGATGAATTCCGAAACGTCGGCAAACTGGAATGATTTAGTGTTTTTAAGACAGGTTAACAATGCTTTGGCAATGAACAGTCGCAGTATTATCACTAGCTTTTCTTGGAGGTGCAGTACAATCATATGCGGAAGCGGAGACATAGTGTATCAATTGGAAACACAAATAGCTGGAAGTAGATTGCAATGAGCGAGAAAGTGCCTAACAACAACAACAACAACAACAACAATAATAATAATAATAATAATAATAATAATAATAATAATAATGGCCGGTCCGGAGAGCCGAGATCGCTAAAGCAGTAGTGCCGTGGCGATCTCGGACGGAAAGACCGCGGGTACCAGTTCCGTCTCAAGCAAGAGTGTATTTGTGTATGTCTTTATGTGTGTGTCGGCTATTCACCCTTCATTATCATAATCATTCCATCTTCCATACCCCCATGTCTAACAACCCTGGAAAATAAAAATTGGTTGAATCCGATGCGTCTCATGGGCCATGGAGATATAATAATACTGAGCCCCGATAAGTGCAAGGTCCATGTATGCGTGATTCGAGACGGCCTTTTCGCGGATAAATAATAATAATAATAATAATAATAATAATAATAATAATAACAATTATTATTATTATTATTTATATAATGTCAGCTTATCCAATTCCATCTAAGACCGAATACTTGAAATGACATCATAGGATGCCCCAGACCTCCTCTGAGAGATATGAACCGCTCTGGACGTTCCAAATACATTCACCATGTGGTACGAACACACCAAAACAGGCGACGTCTGCTAGACTGGGTACAATATTCTTCGACCAACAAATTCAAACTGATCGCACGATAGCGGCAAACAAATTGATTTTTATCATTTGTAATTTAGAGAAAAAACGTGTCTACTTGTAACTATTGCTGTGCCATGTGATCAAATATTGCCATGACGTGCCTCTCAGAATTGCAAAGTTCGTGAAAGAACTTGGCTAAACTCCCAGGATATTCAAAAGACTCGGAAGTTCCAGACATTACTTTATTGGAAACAGCCTCCATTTTACGTAAAGTATTGTAGAGGCACCAACGACCACTAGATCTGCTTCTGAGGAAGCTGGATGCAAGCTAGAGTACATATTTTATATTCAACCAACTCATAACATCTTTAGTTGTGAACTAGAGGGACAATAATAACAATTACTATTATTATTAATATTATTATCATTATTATTATTATTATTAATATTACAAATGATGTTTGCTTAGTTCAAAGATACTTAGAAACACGTAAAAGTCAATTAGAAATGACAAACCGGAAAGACTCAGTAAAATTAAAAATAAATAAATATCTACTAAAAAAATTAAAAATAAATAAATATCTAATAAATATCTACTTTAAAAACTACTTGAGATATAATAGGGGTAGAACCATACAATACAAACAATACAAATTCCGACATAGTAGTGTAAGCAATAAATAGTCTTTGATTTTTCCACTAAATACCAGTCTTCTTGTTTTGAGATCATAAGCTCTCTGTATAAAATGGATTCAATTCAACTATAGAGGTTTTTGTCTTAACAATCTGTGTAATCTATAGACAATACATATGTAAATGAGAATTCTCTATTAAAAATGTTTATATCCTCGCTATTACGTATAAATCTTATCAATATTGAAATGTTCAACATTCCTAGAACATTTATTATAACTATCCCAAGAAATAGAGCATTATGATAAAAACGAGTTTTAATGTGATTATACGAATATTAGCAAGGTAGTTCAACGAGTTTTTGATGTGCTATCTCAAGGAAAGAGAAAGAAAGAACAATATTACAAACCTTCTATTATAAAAACAAGCCCAGAACATCACAGTTTGTTTCCTCCACTGATATTCTACGTCTCCTTCGCAATGACATTTCTAAAATTGGTTGTGAATGTGATAAACAAAATAAACATCAAAATCGCATGAACACAGCAATTTTTAAGCAATGGTCCATGTTTCCTTATGACAACCATACGATGAAGTGGAACAAGTATCAACGTGACTTCTCATATCTCCTCAACTGTCAACGGAACATTAAGGCGCGATACGTAATAGGGGGAAGTGAGTGAAAGACAAGGTGGAAGCGATCAATGTATAAAACGAACAGTCAGTTCTTTGGACGCCCAGAATATCCAGTTCCTCCAAGCAGCACTTCACAGCCCTCATCATGACACGAGCCTTCATTCTTCTGAGCCTTCTGGGGCTCATTCTTATGGTAAGACAAGAAACACATTGCTTATCCTGGACACAGCAAAATATTTAATAAAAGGGTTGTGATTAATATATACATCATTTTTCTGCTCGCCAACTGACAATGACGTGAATTTTTAGAATTGATAATGTGTTGGCACATTGGCATCAAAAAATGATTCATATTTGGCGCCGTGGCGGGAGATTGGTTTTTAATAACAATCTTTGGCCTTTTTTTACTAGCTCAGAATTTGCATTTTAAACGTACCGCGTCGGACGTCGACGGAAAATTCCTTCGAAAACCGCGTGCTGGCTGCGGAAAGAGCGGGTATATAATGTTTCTCTGTCTGCTGTGCATTCTCGACGCCTCGCATTCGATCTCCTTTGTCAGTTTCATCTCCCTTCGGCAGGGGGCAGCGCCTACCGGTTTCCGTAACCGAGCACTCTGGTGCAGAGATTATTCAGACACACTACATCTCCGTTTTTAACCTATGACAGCATTGTCGCCAAATTCAAAACCCCGAAACGCAATTCAAAGTAGTTGGTCCGCCCAGGGAACGAGCTTCAGTGAGCTCGCATTAACGATCCATGAGAACAGGTTAAGCTATCAAAGTGGGCACTACTGCCGCCGCTCCACGCGTTTTCAAAGAATAACCGCTTTTCCGCGGAAACCGCGCCAAAGGCGCGAGTGAAAATTTGTGGAATACAGATTAAAAGAAGGCTTTGCTTTTCATGTGAGAATGAGGTAAAAAGATGAACGATTTATTCTATGATTGCTTATTTCTTCATATTATCTTCTAATAAGAGGGGTATATTGTGTTTTTTCAGAGATAGAGCGAGCGAGCATTCCATAACGTTCGTCTCGCCATACTCCAAACTGGTGCGCTCTCCCAACCTAAATCTGAATCTAAATAAGAAGATACATTTGCAGCGTTAACAATATGATATATATCGTATCGGAATATTGCATTTCACTTCATATCTCTATTATTGATAATTTCATTTAAAACATTACAACATTGACTCTTTACAGTGTGGTACTAAAGAATGTACTTCTTAATCAGGTTTTTATTGAAGTCACCTAATTTGTTTTGGCATAAATTATCACGATAAAATTCAATTATTTAAAATTTTAATTTTTCAAAAAGAAAAGTTTGTCTTTTAGTTTCTCGCTATTCTTTGAAGCAATGTGATACTGTTTTCCATGCTTAAGTTTTCAGGCAAGATGACTTAAAAAAGGGTTGCGTTTGAAGTTTAAATTTAAAATCCTCATGTTAATTTCTGATCTATATATTAATGAATGCAAGTAATATATTTTATTGGATTGTTAAAAGTATATACTTTTCAACATTCACAACTTATTTTAATAGACATGCAAAATTAAGAATGATTTGAAATTCTGAAATAAAAATGTTTTATTTTCCAGGTGTTTGTGCAGCCAGGACACTTTCAGAGACGTAAGTCAATGAAATGCGTTGATAAGAATGGCGAATCTATTGTATTTTACTTCAAATATTGCAGTACTTACCACGGTTTACCACGCGGAAAGTATCACAAAATTTGGAAGGTCCAGAAAACACGACAACCAAAACTACAATATTGCGACTCGCTGATTTCGGAGTAACATAAATGAGAAAATTGTTCACCTTGAAATACGAATATCGGGCGAGGTGCTGTGAAGGTAGCTTGCGAAAGAGCAATCCACTGAGTAGTACGTTGTAGGTAGACTACGCAGACTTTAATATCAATGTATGAAAATTATCATTTATGTAGAAAAGAAAGTGATATGTTAAATGAGGTAAAGAGGACCCGTTACTACCGTAGAATTAGAATATGAACTTAGTTTATTTAGAATCTTTAAAGTAAATAGTATATATTTATGAGTTATAAATGTCAAGGTGACAACGAATTTTTAATGTATACGTACGTTATGTCCAATAAATAGATTACTCGTTTTGCAGCAACCTTCGGAACAACGACAACCACTGCCACTCCAACGCGCAGCACGGTGAGTGCAACTCGAGAGCCAGCGACAACCAATGGGGCTCCTACAACAAATGACGATCCATCACCAACACGCGAAGAGGGAGAGGAAGAGGGAGGGGGAGTGGAAGTGTGTGTGTTATGTTGGCCTGGAGGGAAATGAGGTACTTGAAGGCAGGAGGGAAGTAGTGGAGACAAAGAAAGAGAACATGTCGAATAAAGCGAACTGAATTGTGATTAGTGTACAAAGTGAGTTATTTCAATATCCACTACAACACTATGTGACCCAGTGATAGATTTTACAGCCAATTTGCCAGAGAATAAGTCATGCAATTATCTAAAAGGAACCAATAAACGCCAATATGTAGTACTGTGTTCCTAACTCATTTGAGGGCAATTTTAGTGTAGAATATGTAAGCATTTCGCAATAAAAAATTAATCAAGACCATTTCTAATGTTGAGAATGCTCCGGCAGTATGTATAGTGCAGTAACACTGTAAAATACTTTTTTTCTTTCAAGACACTATTAGGTCATGTATTCTCTTTTAACGAATATTACTGGATGCTGTAATAACTCTCCCAATACCTCCTCTGCCAAGTATATAAATTACTTCAAGGAAAGCACATAGTATGAGATAGTTTTTTCGCATATTCAGATATTGTTTTGATCATAAAAGGAACTGGATAATAATTACATTTTTTTCAAATTAAAATAAACCAAAGTTATAGATATGTGATATAAAATAAATTGCTATTAATGATGAATGAATATTTAAACCATTAATGATGAACCACCATCCATTTATGTTTCGGATGATGGGATTTGGACATGGTAGAAATTATACCATTAAATCATTTCCCTTAGCCGACGTTTCGGAATATTCAATTGCTGCTTCAGTGCTAATAATATAATAACAACAACACATAATATACAAGTCTAATATTCAACTGACCGCCATGGTTGTACATAGCATCTGAAGACTGTAAATAAATCGGTACCAGTCTTTCTTATACACAGATATACACTACTTCATGCCACTTCAAAAAGCAGTGGTGCTCCAGAATGGGACAGACTTTATCGTACTAGTTAGTATTCTATTTTTTTGAGCTGAGCTAACTATTGGTTCTTGCCCCATCCCCTTGTTAGCATCTATTGCCACCCAAAGTATATGTTTTTATAAATATTCTCAATTTTTCGGTTTACTAATGGTAGGACCTACATATTATTTTAAGAAAATTAAAGAACATTAAAATCTCGTCCTCTATGTAAGTTTTCATTGAAATATTTGGAGCAAATATTTCAACGATAATGCTTAAAAATGAGCTATTACGCATTATCACAAACATAAAATTTGATTCTCTTTTATGGAATTTCGTACACAGAAGACGTTTGCGCTTTCGAGAAACTTCACTAGAAATCATTTGATGCACTTTCACTCAGGAATGCAATAATGTAAATAAATCGCTGGAAATGTACATATTAACGGCGTGAGAGGTATTAAAAAATACAAATGAGTAATTTTTGAAAAACAGAATAGAGCAAGCTGGATTTTGTGCCATCTTTAATAGTGTAATTATCACTATACAAACATAACATCTGAAGAAAACATTTGGAGCTGGCTCAAACGCTATTTTCTCATAAACGGCAATAAAAGTTTTCTTCAATGTTTTAGACCAAATAGTGCAAATTGAACTCATTAATATCAAGTTAAACTCAATTTGGGTTAGTTTTTTGTTTTTGCAAAAATTACGCAAATGTAATTTTTTTAAGGATCTCTCACAACCTAAATATGCATATTACCAGTAATTTGTAAACACTATTGTACTTGCAAGTTTATGTGCTTCAAATGACTTCAAATGAAGTGTTTCGAAAACTCAAAAATATTCTGTGGAAAGAAGTTCAAATTTCACATTTTTAGTAGCTCTTAGACGACAATTTCTTAAAAATGATTCCAAATTTTTCAAATAAAATTGCCATTTAGGATGAGGTTTTAGTGTTCTTAAATATTCTGAAATTAATATTTCTGTTCTCCAAGTAGGAAACCGAAAAGTTAAGAAAATGGCGAAAAAATGTACTTTGGACGGCAATAGGTTGCAGCTACCACGGATATGTGGTATTCCGAATAGCTAGCCCAGACCCAAGAAATTAGAAAAGTGTATGCCATTCTGTAGCACCACTAGTTTACGAAAATCTTTCATAAAGAAATATAATTGTATCTTCATAATTGTAGTTGTAGGAATGCGCCGAAAACATTTTGAAATTTTTAATTTTCGAAAAATCAGGCTTTCTAACCAACATGAGACCTGCTCCATTCTCTCAAACGTCTTTTAGACTATCCAACAAAAAATTTTATTGAAATTGTTCGCACAACTGTTTTGAAGTTTTAAAAATGTCCCAGGGGTTTATGTAAAGTACCTCCCAAAATTAAAATATGGTTTTCAAATTCAAGTTACCACAATATCAGTTAAATCGATTTGGGAATATCAATTTTGGAGAATATCGGCTGAACGGTTTAGCTGCTAGCGTTGTTCACAGACAAACGAACGGACGGACGGACGGACGGACGGACCGACGTTTTGACTTCAATCGATTTTTCGGTATCAAGAAGCCATGAATCATTGATTCTGCCTGCAGCACCTGTTAGAGGATATATTTTTTTAATGGATTTATCCCCTGTTCTGTTACCAGGGTCCTCCAATAAGAGATTTTCTGTCAAAAATTCGCCGTTTTTTCGCGCAGTATTAAATAACTCTCTCTTCTTAAGAAGTTAGTTCTTAAGCGCGAGAAATTAAAAATGCGAAGCCGACCGTAAAATCCCTGAAGATTTCGAGATTTTGTTATCTAGTCAAAAGCGAAATAATTAAGGAGAAAACGGAATCATGTTTTGTTTTAAAAATCTAGAATACATTTATTTGTCGACTATCAGCTTTTAATATTTAAAATTGTAAATAAAACAGTGATGCTTTACAAGATGAAGTAGATCAAATGCAAAATAAGGATTTTGGCAGAAATGAACGGCATAGATCGGTGATCACAAGCGGTCACAAGATGGATGGGCAAACCAATAGATTGACAACCTACTACAAAAATCCTCACAATGAAAACACTATAGATTTTTGTTTGGGACACAATTTGAGATTTCTACAAAACGATCTTTATTTTCTTTATTTACGATAATTTCTTGATCTCTGCATTAAATGAAAGGTCGTGCGCCTCGGGTATGTTAAGGCTTACTATTTTCATCGATTTTATAGTACAATGTTTTAATAAAATCGTAATATTCATAGAATGAACATTTATCTTTCGTCATTTGTTCAGTATGATGTTCTACAAATGTTGATTGTTCCATTACATGTCGTAAGCGTGTGTGTGGGTATGAAAGTTATAGTTATTTTTACGAGGGACCGAATACCGAATTAATAGCAGTAAAGGTATTTACACCGGAATAGAAATACCTTTACCTCTACTATATCTTTATTTAAAATACCTTTCAAATGACATGTATTTTTAGAGGTATTTTATCTTAATCCGCCGTCTATACCGGTCAAACACCTCTATTTAAACGTAATATACCTATCTTATTACGAGTCAGCAACTGATCAAAGGCAAACCCTTTCAACTCACGGATCTGAGGGCCAATGGAAATTCCTTCTTTATTTTTTGCAGTTCTAATGGAAGGAAATTTAGATACTAAAAATTGAAAACCCTGGTCATATTTGTCTATTGGTTTCACAAAATTCTTCACAAATAGCTATTTCAAATGGAGTGGTGGTAACAGCCTGTCTGTCAACAAGGAGTTCATGCAAGACATTTTTTTCAACAAGATTAAACAATTCTTTTCAAGGCCACTCTTTGACTATATTAAGTTATTTCCTTGCCCTACAATCCCAGTGGCACAAGAAACAGCAAATAATTTGTGTAACCACTCTTCATTTCTTAAAGGAGCTTCAGAACTAAGAGATCGCCATAGATTTTGCATTTGTGATTTGAATAGACCGTATACTTCGGAAGTTGTCTCAGGAGTTCTCGTATATTTCCTTTAACTGAAAGGAAAGTGACACTGATATCCAAGGTTTTTCATTTCCGTTATGTAAGAGTATGGCTTTGAGACTACAGTTTGAGGAATCTATAAATAGGCACCATTCTTCCCGTTTGTGAATCATACACATTTTGTAAGCAGTCCATTTATGTCATTGCAATATACCAATCTGTCATTGAGAAAAAAGAGGACAAATTAAGCCGTCTATCTCGGAATGTAATACTAGTGTTTGGTTGTAACGTGCTTTTTATTGAAAACGAGATTCAAGTCATCCTGCTTGCCTCTTTGAAACATTTAGATCTCATACAAAGTCGTTCAATTCTGCCTGCGAGAGTTGGCTATGGCAAATTCGTAAACCTTTTCTCAACTTTTCAATACTAAATTGAAACTTGTGCTTGTTTTTGAGCAATTCCATTATTGAAAATGCTTGTTTGCGGAATTGTGATTTATCGAGCATCTTTTAATATTCTCTTGCAAACCCTGCCTTCCGAGGATCCTAATAGTAGCGCGCATATTCGCGCTGGCCTATCTTGCGTTGTCTTTACTAGGGGGAATAACCCCCGTGTTGGGCACCTGAGCGTTATCTTCTACATGCACCCCCTCAGGCGCACAACTACCCCCATGGGTTGGCATCCGGATCCCGCCGGAGCGCAGATAGCCTTCACGACATCCTCCCCCTACAATGTCTGGGTCTAGGGCCGCCCTTCTTGCTCAGAGCTCCTAGCTATCAGGGTTAGTACCGGAGTCAATGTTGCCTATATGACATCGCGCCACTCACATGCGCCGGAACGCCAAGTCCCTCCTCTTTGCCCAGAGTATTGGGCCACTGCCACGAGGAGTCAGAGAGCCCCACTGGGGGCCACCCGAACTAGTATTCGGAGCCTCCTTCCCGACTACTCATTGCCAGACACTGAACATTGACGTGACTTCGCCAGAATCAAGACAACCTGAGGTATCAGTTGGTACCTACCATCAAGGTAGGTATCAGTTTCCCGTCCGACTTCTACATGTGGAGTCCAGAGCACTCCGAGAGGTTTTCTGCAGCCAATCCTGCCTTAAAGTCGACGCGCTAGGGACCAAAGTCATGGGTTGCGGGGTTGTGCCGACAACCAGGAACTTAGCATTGCCTACTCACTGCCTACCTCTTGAGGCTAACGATGTGAGTGACACCGTGAAGCTTAGGGTCTGGGTGATCGTCTACATCACCCCTGCGGGGGACTTCCGAGACCTGATTTTATGAACACATTTCATTACGAAAAAAATGTATCTTTATAATTGTTGTTGTAGGAAGACGCCGAAAATATTTAGAATTTTTTCAATTTTCAAGGGATCAGAGTTTTCAAATAACATAAGACCTACTCTCTTAAATGTAGTATTTTCAACCAACACGAGATCCATTCTCTTTAATGATTATCCAGCAACAACATTTTGTCAACATTTTTGGCGACATTTTCTTGAAATTTTCGAAAATATCCCAGGGGCTTGGTGTAAAGTACTCGCCAAAATTGACATATCGGTTTCAAATTCAACGAGACGCAAGATCAGTCAGATTGATCGGGGAATATCAATTTTGGAGAAAATCGGCTGAACCGGCAAGTCGCTCTTTCACACAAAGGCGTTTTGCTTTCAATTGGTTTTTCGGTATCAAGGACCCACAAAAAGGATTCTGACCGCCTCACGCGTTAGTAGATTTTTTTCTTAATTTAACAACTGCATTTATCAACTTTTTCATTACCAGGGCCCTGTAATAAAAGTTTTTCTGCCAAAAATCTGTCGTTTTTTTCGCGCAGAATTACAAAACTTTCGCGTTAGTACTTAGTAAAGATAATTTCGTAAAAATAACTTTCACGTTAATATTTACAATAGTGGCGATTTATATACGTAATTGCATTTGTAGGTACAAGTGCATTAAATAATGGCTGATAAAGTTTTTCGAAAACACGAAACCTTTCTGTGAAATTGAACTCAATTTTTGAAATACTGAAATGCATTTTTATCGAAAACGGCTCAATTTTAACTTTAAATATTTCATAAAGATTGTGCTAAATGAACTTAATAACATGACATTATGAGTAATTTTGCTGTATTTATTTGATTTCTTAAAAATTGCAAAACGTTTTTTGAAGTATCTCTCTCGTCATTATTAGTTACAATACGTTACCGGTGAAAATTCGCTATTGCCGTAATTCCGGTGATACCTCGGTATTGTGATAGTATGGTAACACCTTGCTATTATGCAAATGCGGTTTTATCTATACTCTATTTACAAACACATACATTCTCCGATTATTTCATCCATGGCAACGTTCTCTTCAATTCTTTCTTGTCGTCTACTATTAATCTAAAACCAACAACACAACTTGATATCGCTGTATATAAAATAATTTGAATAGTATTCTTACTTCTCTGGTGCTCCTCGGCAAGCTTGAATGGCTATCTAGGGCACTCACATCCTACCAATCGTGGTGCCACGTCATCTTGCAGATGGATCTCGGTCTGCTTCCATTTACGTCCAATTCGAATTGATATTCCAAATTCCTTTAAAATTAGTCACCCGCTTACTACAACCGCGATTAACTTTCATTCTAAATCCCCTTTACAATTAAATTATTAACTTCAGGAAAAAAATCTGTAGAAAATTATCTGCACCAACAATTTCATGTTCTATTCATTATCACCGCTCCACTCCATATGCTCTGAATCGCCACTCAACTCGTTCTGTCCTGCAAATCATACTGCCCGCCTTTCAATTGTCTTCTTTATGTCCGACCGCGTCCCAAATTCGTTCATTGTTGCTAGTTTTGCGCATTCCCGTTCAATTGTCTAATATCCGTGTTTCTTTCGATTGGTTAATTACACATTTACCTATCACTGTATTGGATCTTTGGCATCCCATCTATTTTCTATTCCTAAATTATAATTTTTTATTCGTATTGTTATTAACTGATTATTTTACGTCGTTTTATTACTTATTACCGGTTAGTTCCTTTTATTTTTCTTTATTTATATTTTAATTTCATTGTCAATTTTGACCTTCATTCTTGCTTTACTAATACATTCCCTTTTAAACTTATCATGCTGGTTTTATAAAACTCTAGGATGATCTATCAAAGTATAAATCTCCTTAAATACGGAACTGTTCCTCATTCCTGACACATTTACTATAACTGTCCAAAGAATTATAGCATTATGATAAAAACGAGTTTGAATATACAAATATTAATAAGGTAGTTAAAGAAGTTTCTGATGTGCTATCGCAAGGAAAGAGATCAACCATATTACAAATTTTCTATTTTTCTAACTTAACACATCATATTTGTTTTTTGCACTCTGATATCCTCGTCCCCTTGCCTAAATGAAATTCCAAAAACTGGCTGCAATTATGAAAAATAAAATAAAAATTGAACGAACACAAAAATTTTTCTCCAATTGTACAGGTTTTCTTATGACAAGCAGACAGTGAACTACGAACATTAACGTGTCAGCTGATTTCTTCTCAAACGTCAACATTAAGGCGCAATATGAAATGCGGAAGGGGATGAAAGGGAATAGTGAGATAACACGGCAATATCAGGAGGGAGCGCGTAGTACATAAAACACAGCACTCAGTTCTTTACACGCTCAGAATCTCCAGTTATTCCAAGCAGTATTTTACAGCCCTAATCATGACACGCGCATTCGTTCCTCTGAGCTTTCTGGAGCTGATTCTTACGGTAAGGTTCGAGACACATCGCTTATTATGAACACGGGAAAATATTTAAGGCTTATGTACCGAAACTACTTCAATTTGTCGCCACCACCGAATGGGCAGCACCAAATTCAGTAATATGTTCTTTACCAATAACGTCCTGAACAAATGGTCCGATTTCACAGGCCGCCGTCAGTTTAGTTACAAAAAGGAAAACCACTGATTCTGATTAATTTCAGGATGCTGCATTCGAAATGGACACCGATTTTTCTAGATTAGCTCGTATTTTTGAGTAATGCATACTTGCCAGTTTTTACCATTTAGTAGGGACAGCAGTAACCATGTCCACTCACAATGTTACTCGATTGAGAAATAAATAGTATTTCACTCATTGGGTGAAATGCAGGAGCTTCTTGTTGTTAGTATATATATATATATATATATATATATATATATATATATATATATATATATATCTTGACTGTAAGATTGAGGATCAGGATAAAAGCTGGGCCCGTCTTGTGCGTTGTCTGATGTGTCTGACGGCCTGGCTTAAATGAACCAAGAAAAGATTTTTGCTGTTCAGATGATATGGAAAGAACTCCGGAATCTCTATAGTAACTTATCTCTGTATGACCAATACAGCAGGAAGTAACATGAAGAAACAGCATGCCATCGAATATCCAAACTTGCAGTCCGTGATCAGACCAGTACCTCGTGGAAAAAATTTACCTACACCTACTCTTCCGAACGATTAGGAAACTATCGATATTGCAGCATCTACGGGAACCGATGAGGACACTAAATATTTGATGATTATCTGATAGTCCCTTCCATTTAAAAGATGAGACTTATTTCATCCTTCAACATGAATTTAACGATTTAGCGAGAGACTTACAACTTACGAAAGAGCTCAATTCTTGGGTGCTAGACTCCAAGAATGGTGTTTACTGGCTCGCGGAGCTACTTATACTCATCACAGGAAAAGGAACGAGCCTTTTTCAGAATATTACAGAATTACCCTTTGCGTATGCACGGACATCAATGGTCTGATGAATGAGATAGGAATCCAACACAATCCATCTGATTGGTGTCCTTTCGTCAATTCACCTAAGTACAGTCTGAAAGCAGTTTTGCTTCAAAATGGAAATAAGCTGCAGTCTATTCCTGTGGCACACTGTTCCAATGAAAGAGACTTACGAGGATCTCGCACTCATTTTAAATCGGATCAAATACAAAGATCATGGTTGCCAAATTTATGGAGATTTAAAGTATTTGCAAAATATATTTGCCTGAAAGATGGATTTACAAAGCACTTTTTTTGTCTTTGGGACTCAAGAACTATAGGAAAATTATCTCACGAAAGGAGTGGGCCCCCCAGAGTCATTTAAGCCCGGTACCAACAACGTTAAGTACGAGTCTCTGGTCGATCCAGGCAAGGTACTGCTTCCGCCTCTGCACATTAAGTTGGACCTCATGAATTTCGTAAAAGGAATAAACAAAGTAGGTGAAGGATTTAAGTATCTTAGACAGTGTTTTCCAAAACTCACTCACTCCACTCCCCCTTCCTTGCCGCCCCGTGTCATCCGCCCGGTGGGGGAGGGGCCGCTTCCTCAACGCCGAGACCGGCGGCAACTGCTAGTCCCGGCGCGCTGCGGCGGCCTGCGCCCGACGGGCAGGCAAGACAGGCACTCCGTTATGCTTTCGTCACTTCGCATCTCAATGTATTTTTTCCCGCATATGAAACTAGAGCAAACGTAATTTGAGAAAATGGCGTTTGAGCATTTGTGCAAATTCAGAATTTTTGTTCATTTTCACAGAAAACATATGAGAATGGAATTTTTAAGACATAACGTAAAGTACATGTACTTCTAAATGTAATAATGTGAACAAATCGCCGTTAATGAAAATATTTACGAAATGAAAGGCTACTCAAAGAATTACATTTTTGTAATTTTTGAAAAAACAAAAAAAATAGAGAAATAGGGCGTTTATGTCATCTCAAAGAGTGCATTAGGCACTATTCTTTCCAAAAGTTTAAAGAAAAAATTTGGAGCAGTTTTTGAGAAAATCTTGTTTTCGTAACTTTTTTTTAAAAAAAATGCACAGGCGTATTGCACTATTGCAGGCAATATTGCGCGAAAACTACTAAAAGTTTCAAAAAAATGTACATGACACTTATTGAAAGAACTAAGTATGGAGAACAAATATCATTTTAAGGAAAAAATTCTCTCTTCAATTTTGCAGTTGCAGGAAGACGCCGAAAAAAATCGTGCTTTTGCAATTTTCCAAAAATCAGAGTCAACAATGAAAATAAGATCTTTTCCACCTTTATAAGTGTATTTTACTTTATTTGTACAATTAATTTATTTAAAATTTTTGAAGTTATGATTAATATTTGATGATTGTTAATGATTTAATGATGAGTTAATGATTGATTATTAGTGACTTCGGGCACGTCAACTGCTGAGGTCTTTAGTCCCGCAAGTACAGGGCATGTTTATTTCATCGGGAGGTGATGTGATTTTCCCCGCTGGATGGCGAGATCCGCCGCCGACCTTCCGTCTACTAGCGGGGTTTCTTCAACCAGGTATCTCACCAGCGGGGCACCACTCCAGCTGGGACAAGCTCTAAATCACCGACCAATCTACCTGTCGACTTGTGGGGTTGTTTCCCAACCAGGTATCTCCCACTAGCAACTCGGAATATTCCTGTAAAAAGTTTCAATTTTCGCATTTACAGTAACGCTTACACGCGATTTTCTTAACAGCGGCTCCAAATTTATTAATGAAAATTGCCATGTAGGAGGAGGTTTTACTCATTATTATTCTAAAAGGAATATTTCGAATCTACTACTAGGAAACCGAGAAATGAGAAAACTTCTAGAAATGTATTTTAGGTGCCGATAGATAACAGTAGGCAAGAGGATGGAGCAAGATGGTAAAGCTGGCACAGACCAAGGAAATTAGAATACTTTACTACGAGTAAGTCGGTGAAATTCTGTTGCACCACTTTTTCAAATTTGTCCGAAAGTATGAAACCATTTTAAAAATTATCTTCAGCTACTTCACTTGGAAAATGGGATTAACCAGGAGAATTATATCAAGGAGACAAGCCGTTTTGTGATCAACTAGTGGTGCACAGACTTCCCCGTATTAGTTTTCTATTTCCTTGGGTTTGGGCTAGCTATTCGGAAATGCTAATACTCTTGACAGCTGCCATCTATCGTCGCCGAAAGTACATTTTTTGACATTTTCTTAAGTTTTCGAATTCCTGATGGTAGAACGGAAATATTAATTTTAGAATATTGAAAAACAGTAAATATTAAAGAACAGTAAATCTATTAGGAGCCGTTTTTAAGGAAATGGCGTTTAAGCGTTACTACAAATGCGAAATTTGAAGCTTTTTTTCAGAGGAGGTTTTTGAGTTTCTGAAAAAATACATTTGAAGACATTTGAAGCACATTAACTCACAAATAAAATAGTGTTTACATATTGCTGGTAATGTGCATTTTACAGGTGTGAGATCTTTCACAAAAATTACATTTGTGTAATTTTTGAAAAAACAAAAAATACCCCAAAATGAACTTTACGCCCTATTAAGGAGTCCAATTTCCACTACACGTTCGAAAAGTATGAAGAAGAAATTTGGAGCCATTTATGAGAAAATGGTGTTAGATAGTTTGTGAAAATGCGGAATTTTGGACTAGTTTTCATAGAAGACGGTTGAGTATTCGAGAAACTTTATATGACGTTATTTAAAATACATCTACTCATAAATGTAATAATGTAAACAAATCGCCCCCAATGTAAATATTACCCACGTAAGAGACAAGTTAAACACATATTTTTGTAAATTTTGAAAACAAAAGAATAGAGCAATATGGCGTTTATGTCATATCATAGACTACATTACGCACTACCCCTACCAAAAGATCAAAGGAAAATTTTGGAGCAATTTTTGAGAAAATCTGTTTTTTAATTTTTTTTTAAATTGCTCATGTTGCAAGCAATATTGCGCGAAAAATACTAAAATTTTCAAAAAGTGTACACGATTATAACGAATGAACTCGCTTTGGAGAACACATTTTATTTGAAGGAAAAATCTCTATCTGCAATTTTGTAGTTGTAGGAAGAGGCCGAAAAAGTTCAAACTTTTAGAATTTTCGAAAATTCAGAGTTAACCGTGAAATTATTACCGATGGACCTATGCCACCTTCATATGTGTGTTTTATTCTATTCTTACAAGAAATTTAAAGAAAAAAAATGGAGCCGTTTTTGAGAAAATTTCGAAAATGTCCGGGGGGTTCATGTAATCTAGCCCTACGTTTTATAGAATCTTTTTCAAAATATCAAAGCTTTGACTCGAGCCAGATCGACAAGGGCTTCTTCAATTAAAAAAAACATACGTACGGTTTAGGCGCTAGTATTGTTCACAGATGAATGGACAGACGGACGTTTTCCTTTCAATTGGTTTTTTCGGTATCAAGGACTCACAAAAGAGGTATTCTGGCTACACCACGTGTAAGGTTTTTTCTTAATTCAGCAACTAGACTTATTCACTTTTTCTTTATCAGGGCCCTGCAATGAATTTTTTTCTTCCGAAAATCGCCGTTTTTTCCCGCAACATTACTAACTTTCCCTATACTACGTAAACAATTCCGTATATACGTACGTGTACGGGAAAGTAAAAATCGAGTCTTAGGATAAAATAGCTCGTGCGTAATCTCTGCTCATTCTTTCGATAGTGGAATGATAACGGATTTTTTAAATTTTATTTCTTCTCGTTCGACCTTTCTGTCTTTCGAGGGGTTTGACAACAGTACATTTTATATTATGTTTTGGATATGGCCATCCATAGCAAATGAGAATTCATTCCTACTCGTGAAAGCATGGTCTAAGGTTCGATGATTTGTTCAGGCTTCAAGGTTCAGGTTTAGATAATAAGGATAACGGAAGATCTTAGAAGTAACATATATCTAAAATAATATGCGAGATGGAATATTAAGAATATTCACACAATTATTTCCATATTCTTCTTAAAATCGGTTCTAAACGGTAATCGATATTTTGAGTAATACTTCAAACAATTTTTTGATGATATTTGAAGGAAGACGGGAGTAGGTGAACATAGTTTTATACTACTATTAAAGATGATATGAGACATATTACTTCAGTTACAGCATCACTAGTTTCATTTGTGGGGGAAAATATATATTTAGATGAAAAATGACGAAAGCATGACTGCTTAGCTTGTCAGCCTCGCGCGCGGCCAGCGCGCGGCACCCGCGCGCACACTACCGAGACTGGCCTACTCAGAACCCCTGCTGGTGACCGCGCAGGGAGCGCGTTGGCGCACGCGCGGGTAGGACGACGGCGCGGAGTGGAAGGGGGAGTTGGGTGAGATGTTTTTCGAAATTCGACTTTCCGACGCTCCTATTCATCCGATTTGCATGATTGACACGGTGTTGGATTCGGGAAGCTTGACGCCATCGTGCTATAAGCCCACATTTTTGAAATTGTTCCTGAAAGTACGAGAAAAAAATTAAAAAACGAGTTTCTGCTATTTATTTTGGAAAAAGAGCTTCGAAGCGTACAGTCTAATTTAAAAGGAGTCAAATGCCATTTAAAGATCGAAACAAGGACCATGTGTTCTGACATTATCGGTAAAGTAAATTCCCTATGATAGTGCTGCGATCAGTTGAATTTTCCTACAAGTTTTTTTCGGTACATTTATCCTTAATAAATCATTTAAATATTAACTAGCATAATCATTGTGATTGTTGACTATGGAATTTCTCTGCTGGCAACTGACAAAACGTCAATTTCTGTGTCGTGATTGCACGGGAAGGAATTAGTGATCAAGTAAGGAACAAGTTTGTGACATCTATAGAAGTGAATATTTTCTGGATTCTATGTTTTGATGGGATGAGTTTTGTAGATTGCATTTGTGAAAAATACGTAATATTTACAAAAAGGTAAAATTTCTGGAATTATTTATAGGTCTGCATGGTTGATAATTTTGTTTCAAACTTTAGAACATTTACTCGTTTAAATATGGTACTGAAAGACATTTTAAACAGATTTTCTTGCAGTCAGTCAATTTCTTTTAACATACATTATCCCAATATAAAATTGAATTAATTATAATACGAATTTTTTAAATTTTTGTAAAGAAAAAATTAAGATATATAGATACAAATTTAAGAATGTGTTGAGATTTCAAAAAATATTCTTTTCAGGTATTTGTGCAACCAGGACAATTCCAAAGACGTAAGTCGCTGAAATACAATAGATTTAATTGGTGTTCACACTATATTTCACTCTAAATATTATAGTAACTTATAGGTATATCACTGTATCAGGAACATGGACAGTATTACAATGACCAGAAGGCTGAGAAAACGTGATTATCGAAACTGAAATTGTGACACAATTGATTTTGGAGTAAACACGATTAAGGAAATTTAACGCCTTGCATCATATCGCGTGAACGGATGTAAATGTAATTTGCGAAAGAAATATCGTATGAGCAATACGTTGTATGAAGTTTGAAAATAGTTGCGCAGAAAGTAAAGGCAATCATAATTGCTTTTGCGTCAAGTGATTAGGAAAGTATCTCCTTATTCGAATGTTCCTAAAAATTGAGCCACCAAACCGGGTATTAGCCCAAACTGCGCAACAGTTCAAAGGAAAGACAAGGTGCGAGACGTAAGCATAAAATTGTGAAATAACAAATCACATGATATTAACCACCGTCTTTATTGTTGACGAAAGTACATATGCTATCGCAACACACATTTGTCCGAGCACACGCTCAAAATGTCCCCTGCATTTCTGACACCGTAGAAGGACACACTCCGCAACGCTTCGATGTACACTCCACATTGTTTTGGCGGTGAGAGGTCACCGTCACATACTCGTATAGGGTTGCCAACCATCCTCCTTTGGGAGAACAGTCCTTCATTGCTGTCAGTTGTCCTTTGTCCTTTATATTTTAAAAGTCCTCCTTTTAGTACATTTTTAACCCTTGTCATTTATTTTATCACACGATTAACATCTTCGTTGTATAGTTTATTGTGTAATTTAGATTAGACAATAAGAATATCACTTTCCTGAGCGCTTACACTCTCGCGTGACACGCGAATGCGACTGGCATCTCTGCCTAGCGACTAAACTGAAAAAGAGACGCTCAGACCATCTTCATCTGCAGTTTGTGAACGAAATGGTGAAAAGAAAGAAATGGAACCGATGTTAGACTAAATTAAATACTAATAAAAGATATGTGTTGAGGCGTATGTTTTCTTTGTGCTTTGCTTTGCTTACCAGTGTCTTGTATTTTACAAGAACATTGTTGACAACCCTAGTCACACGTACACACGATCCTTGACGTAGTCCCACCGGAAGATGTGTAAGAGCTGCCAAGTTGGGGGATCGCAATGGCCAGATCTTGTCGGGACTGCAGTCGACGCCCTGAACCGTCTCTCCTGATCCTGCTGGTTAGTGATTGTGAATAATAGACGAGACACTAAAGCTGAAGCAAATCATAAGCACATTAGTCACGTTCTGCAAATGAGAAATGTGGGGTTCATAATCGAAAGTCGGAAGGAAGCGATGCATAAAAGACTTGCTGCATAAAGAGAATTTTTTTTCTGAGATTAACAAAAAGAATGGGCTGAATGACCGAGTGTTTAAAAGCAGGGTGCCCATCTCAATAAGGTGTCATTGGAAATTTGAACTGTTAAATAAATTAAAGAAAATGAGTACAGATACTTATTGACCCTCGAATGTTAAAAAGGGAATAAATGACACCGCAACAGAGTAGAACTGGAATATGTATTTAATTTAATTGCGATTGTTTAAGTAAATTATATATTTGTGTTATGAAAGCAATGAATTTTAAATATAAATTATGTGCAATAAAAATACTACTGATGTTGCAGCACCCTCCGTAACTACTACTACAACCACCAGTGCTCCAAGTCGTAGCACTGACGATTCATCATCAACATCAGACGATTCACCTACAGACACAACGGAAATTATAACGCCATCTCCGGTTATAGATTGTATTGCTATCGATTGTGGGTGTATCAATTGTTTATAAAAATATATTTTTGTGTTAACAATCACATAGTGACAAATTAATTTGAATGCACACTATGTCCGATAAATATACTTTAAATGCAAATTAAGCAATATTAAATATCTATAGTATATTATTTTGTGGTTTGCTGGTTTGTTGCTGTGGGTTTACGGACCTGAAACATAACACGTAATGGTATTGTTAATACCATTACGGGACTTTCTGATTCCTATGGCCTAGGGCCTTTTGAATACATTGTTGCTCGCTCTAATTCCAATACATCACACTTAAAAATTTTATGAATTCGATTTATTTCAAGTTAAGATGCAAGCGAACACAATAATAAATTAAATAATGCTCAAATAAGTAAAATAACTTGTTATAAATATTATTATGTTTAATTGAGATGAAAATTGCAATTTTGGAATATTTCTGTTAATTTGCAATTGCCAGCTGTCACTCAAATTTAGCTGTTACGTATCATTTGTTTTGAGACAGGTGTGCTTCTGCAATTGACGCAAATAACCGACAAGTACTCTTTCATCAGCGCAATTCTCACGATTATTTCCATATAACTCTTAAACACCCTATAATCATTTTCATATATTTATCGAGATTTTACTCGATTTTACTTTTAGCTTTGTTAGTTTTTGTGAGAATTTACGCAGGAACTTCAAAATATTCTTTCCTTTTTGTACGAACTAATCAGTCCTCAGATACACACGGTGTTTTGTATATCTGACTTCATATTGATGAGATATATTCGTCTTTCATTTAGACCCCCTTCCGGAAAAAAATATAAAATGTTTCGAATTCTAGTTGGATTCAGCAACGAGGCAGTAAGCCGTAAGGTTTTTGTATGCACCACGGGCGGCATCCGACCCCTCGGGCCGAGGCTCTTGGGTTAGGGGGTCGCCCTCGGGGCGAGGGCGTCTACTTGGCGTCGTAGATACATAAATAACTTTTGTATTACTTGTAAGGTACTGTTACTTTCAAAATTCTTAATTGTATAAAAACTGGGAGTATTCTTGTATTATTAATATTATTGTTTATTATTGTAATAATCGTGTTTTACTATTCTATTACAATTTGAATATAGTCTCAAATTATTGTACGTATATTTGTTACTTGCCACCGGACAACAGTTCATTTGCAAGATAATAAACTTGTTATTATCACTACTAATTATTATATTTTATTGCAGCATTGCAGGTATGAAGTATTATGAAATAACATTTATAGCGGTTTAATCGGTTTAATTACTAGTCTTCAGATTCTATGTGTGATCATATTAATGTGTTGAGTCTTAGACTCTTGTATCAATTAAGGTTTGGTGTACTTACATTGTTAGCTCTGGAGATAGAATTAAATATTCCGAAACATTAGCAAACTGGAATGACATACTGTTTTTCTTTGACCAAATCCCACGATTCAGAACATTTAAAAACAGATTAGCAGTGCATTGGAAATGTATGATTTATGAACAGTGTCAGCGATATCATATGTTACTCTTGGAGGTGGAGTACAATCAAATGTGCAAGTGGAGACGTAGTAAGTTAACTGGAAGACCAGCAGTGGGAAGTAGATTGCAATGAACGAGACAACGAGAACGTAGCAGAAAAAGTACGATACAGGCGATCAAGTCGAAGAATGCGAGATTTTGCGATATGTTTACGAAACATTTCAAGAGGGAACGGTTTCATATGTTTTTTCAACAAATTAAAATACACGTCGCTTAAAAGTTTTTCAAATTTAAAATCGTATACAAAACCTCAGTACTTTACAAGGTTAAGTAGATCAAAGGCAAAATGTGGATTTTAGAACTATTGAACGGCATATGACTCTGGTCACAAGCGGTCGCGAGAACGGACTGTCATTCCCAAAGACTGGCGAATACGTAC